>SZWC01028913.1:0-18129 GCA_023375785.1 Penium margaritaceum
TATACACATACATATACATGTGCGTGTACATGTACATGTACAAGTACATATACATATACATATACATATACATAAACATATACATATACATATAGATATACATATACATATACATATACATATACATACACATATACATATACATATACATATACATATACATATACATATACATATACATATACATATACATATACATATACATATACATATACATATACATATACATATACATATACATATACATATACATATACATATACATATACATATACATATACATATACATATAGATATACATATACATATACATATACATATACATATACGTGGGAAGTTTGCACAAATTACTGCTTTGCGTGCGTAACACTTAACACAAGTGGATTGAGATATTTCCCACAATCACAGACTCAGTGTGTGATTTTGTGCTAAATAGAAAACTAGACCTTCTTCCTCTTGATGTTTTTGAGGTGCAACAAGGGCTATGTTCCTTGCTACTAGGACTATTGTACTTGGAGAACAACTACAGATAGATTAGAAACCTGAAACTAAGATAATGTTATCACTCAATGACGGTACTTGATCACAACTATGGTATAAGAAACAGTAGATCAAACACGTCTCAGCTAAAGACCAACTCTAGACTCTCACGCCTAAACACAACTCCTAACCCATAGGTGGGCAAAACTTAGCAAGATAGCTCTAACAAATTAGCTTGAGTCTATGGCGTAGTCTGGCCACCTCTTCTTGGTATTCAGGCCTTTTGGTAGCTTATGGCGTCCTCTTGCTCAGGCTCATACACTGTTGCTAGGCTTACTTCATCTTGAGAAGAGTTTTTACTGAGTCTTTGCCTCAGGTGATGTCTGGAACTGGTGAAGGCTATAGTGGTTGACTACAGAATGAAAGCTTGCTGATGACTAATTTATTGAATGAAGACTACCAAATTAGCCACCTTTTTTAGCACGTTGCTGGTAAGTCTAGATCTATCAATGCTCATGGAATCTTCCGGCTGTAGGTGGGAAGATTCCTAGCCTAGGAATCTTCCTTTAGGCAGTAGCCCCTCGACCACCTCCTATTGCTCAATCGTGCATGGCTTTGCTCATTCATAGCAATCCCCGCTTCTGTCTTTGCATGCTGCTAGTGACTCGTGCATGCATGTTATGATGTAATGATGTGTCGTACATGCATGCGTTGATGCACAGTGGTCTCCACTCTAGGCCTTGCATGCTACTTCTGAGTTACGCAAATGCAGCACCTGATGCAAGGCAGTCCACAATACCTAGTCAGGTGTAGCCCAACCTTGACTACACCTAGCCAAATACCCAGCAGTGTGTGGTCACACTACACAACTGCTGACATGTGAGATTCAGCAGGCATGCACAGCCGTGTTGTGCATGCAGCACATACTATTTTACACCTTTAAGTTTCATTTCCTCCATGGACCTAGATGTTCGAATTAAGTCTCTCTGGTACAAGCGCAAGACATCTTCGTTGTTGAAAACATGAATATTTTATTGAAAACTCCCTAACTTTTTGCATGCTCCTCTCATTCCAAAACCGACTTCCTAAGCTTGACCAAAAGCATAAGCGTAGTAATCGTCACCTCTAACACTCCCCTATGGGGAAGCCCAGTTCATTGCATTAGAATGTGACGGAAGTATGTTTGTTGCCCACACAAAATAACATTGATCACACACTATGTGCGTGATTTGATCCTATATTGAAAAGTGGACCCCCACCCATATGGGAAAATCCATTGCGTGGGGTTAATATGTGAGTGTAATGCACTTGTTCCCCCCACAAAAATAAATGGATCACGCAGTCAATGCGTGATTTATCCTATATAGAAAAATTGATTCTCACCCTTATGGGGGGTTTAGTGCGTGAAGTTGGTGTATGAAGGCAATGCGCCCATTCCCCACACAAAACTACACGAACCACACACTTAGTGCGTGATTTTGTCCTAGTCAAAAAAAAGACCTCCTCCTCTATGGGGGTGTCCTATGCGTGGGGTTAGTTTTTGAGGTAAGTGTGCATATATCACATGCAAAAGTATACAAATCACGCACTTAATGCATAGTTTTTTCCTCTCTGGAAAACAGGAACCTGTCCCTAAGGGGGGGTTAGTAGAAAAGGCTATTGTATGAGGAAAGTTTGCTTACTCCCCACACAATAATGCACTCGTCAAATACTCAATGGGTGGGGCTAGTGTATAGGGGTAGTGCAGTTGTTCCTTATACAAAAAAAAACTCATAACGCACTTTGTGCATGATTTCATCCTATATGGAAAGCTAGAGCCACACCCTTATGGGGGGGTCATGTAGGTAGGGCTAGTGTATGTACATACTTGATGTGTACGTACACAATTTAAGTACACTAGAAATTCAATGCCCTTGCCTAGTGCAAGTGCACTACAAGAGCGCACTCAAAACCCAGTGCGTCATAATCCCGCCATCAACCATGTATGACCTGAGTATCTCACAAGTTAACTTTGAGTGACTACTTTCGTTTTCAAGCTTTACTAACAACTGGTCCAACGTAAAGGATAACATGAAAAACAAGTAATTGACATGCATATGCATAAAATCACGCACCTTCATGTGTAAAAATCTAAACATTAAAACTACAAGTTGAACAGAAAACTATTCCTATGATACCTTATTTAAACAAAGAATACCATATTTATTTTTCATGCTTTGATTTTTAAAAACTAGGCATGAAATGCAATGTTACTTGGAATTCAATGTCTTGCAGCATAGATTAAAGTCATGGAGACTTTTTCTAGTACAAAAACATGCAAATTTCATGATAAACATTGAAATACTTTACATAAAAATTATTCATACAAAAGACAATGACGGCATGATGATCGGCTTTTGTCAAAGGTGTTGGATTTCAAATAAACTTTAGGATATTTGAATCATTTTATTGTATCATTTTGCATGCTATATCCCTGTAATTGTTTATTACCATACCCAAAAAAACCTTTGAATTTTGTGGTGTCTATCGTGTACTTGAATGTATTCAAAAACTGGGTGTAGTAATTTTAATCATGGTTTCTTATCTATAATGGTGGATTCCAAAACAATTTCATTTTATTTGGCACATGATCTTCATAGTTCTGAGCCTGATCCCTTTTTGCATTTTTGTGGAATATTTCATTCAATTCAAATTTTCATTTTGAATCTTGCAATGTCTATAACATGAAGTCCTCTAAAAAAGGGGGAAAAAAAACATTCCCATATATGTTTGAATGATCACTATTTGTTTTCATATCATGACGCACTTAACAAATTCAATGGACTTTTTGTTGCCAATTTCCAAACATGTTCTGATTCTTAGGCTTTTTCAATGTGTAGTTTTTTATATGTTGTGAAAGTTGTTACGTCCCTTACGTGCAGGGAAATGTTCATAATCTCCTTATATTTTTCACGCTCCTCAACATTTCTTGCCCATTTCGATAAATACATGGTTTTATTCCTCTTTCCTTAAATGATAACGGGAACTAGTATCTTTTCTTTCACATGCATTCTTAAAATCTTTGATTAGATACAAATACCTTCTTAAAATGAAAACAACATCATATAAATGCTCTTCATCATGGTAGAATATAACTATGATATAGAACATTGATGACTTTTTTTATGACAAACTATATGAAATGTGAAATTCAGCTCACATTGTAGATATACAAGAAAGAATCTGAATCATAAGGTCTTTTTCAAAGATGGTTGTGTTGTACGGAATGTGAAAAACCTTTTTTATACTGAAGTTTCCCTTTCTTTGTTTAGTTCATGTGTAAAGCTTTTGAGTGATATGTTTATGGAGGAAACAGGCTTTTCGGGTTGTTTTTCTCTGCCATATCGCCAAGAGTTTTGATATCTTGTGTGAAGGATCACTTATGGTCCTTCACTAATTTTTTGGTTGAAGTGTCATCCACGAATATGAGAAGCCTGTTTAGGTTTTCTGTCCAGCCCATCCCACAAACTACATTCTATGCTCTTAAAAGATTTTTTATAGGAATAAGATGTTAAAACAAAATTCAAAGTTCTCACATAACTACATGTCATGATGGAAAATCTGAAAAACATGGTAGTAGCTACTAATTTTTCCATTTTTAAGTGTTAGATGAGAAGTAATGTTCCTATATCAGAAATAGTTAGAAGTTAATTGCACTTCAAAACTGATACAATACACATTCTAAAAAATGCACGAAATATAAAGGGTTTTTTTCTTCCGTCCTTGACGTATACGACACCCTTAACTCCGCAACTGGGCATCTCTATCATCACATTTGTTGCCTACCGCACGTCGATCTCGAAACTATTACGTTGTTTGATCGAGGGAGTTTTCGCCAACTTTGTTGGTATTCTTCTTAAGAAGTTCCAAAGAACTTTGACTGCCTTCTTGAAAAGTGGACATAAGTGTTGTGAAATACATCAATGTTTTGATATTGTTCCACTGAGTTCTTGACGGTGCCAAACATTTATGAAGATGTTTCCCTTGACATCCTAGGGGAGCTTCTTGAAGCAGCCAATTATAGTGCAATCTCCAACGCATCGCTCCGCTCAAGCGTTCAGGACAAGAAACATACCTCATTCTCATTTTTGAAATTGTACATTTGTGCTTGAGTCATTTGACACATATCGCCGAAGTACACTTTCTGAATACAGGTTATCCATTTATCCCAAAACCACAAAGTGTCTTTTGTCATGCACCTCATCCTTGTGAACCATTTATGTTTCGTACGACATAATATTCGGTTGTTATCACCCACAAACCGGAGGTCTTTTAATCTTCTTCATCTATTTAGTAACAGCCTTGTACTTTTGCCAAATATTGACTGATTTTTCTTAAGTTTCATAAAATTTGTTTCGGTGATGAGATTATTTGGTAGTTGTCACCCATAGGTAGCGAGAGGATAGATTTGTCCGACTATGAAATTGACTATATTCGCCGATCAAAACTGGTTTCATTCGACGGGATATGCCGGTTCAAATCTCCTCGGTCTCAAGATTGCTTCCATTTTCCCGAGTCGGCTGTGGTGTCGAGTATAGCCGCGCATACATTTTTCAACATCATTTTTTGGTTCGATTATATTTGTGAACCATAGGACATCATCAAAATTGGTTGTCCTGTCGAAATAGGTCATTTTTCTCGTTTGGCGATGTTTTCGAGGATCCTTCGAAAACTGGCCGCGGCTCGGAGTCGTCATCTTTATTGGCCATAAAGTGTCGCTTGCTATCAAATTTGGCCATAATCGACCGCGATCCGCAGCCTCCCCTACTGTTTTAGCCATATTCAAGCGCGCGCCGGCTCCTCCTTTCAAATGTGGCCATGAAAACGGCCGACGGAAAAAGGATCGCGCGAGAGAGCAATATTGACGAAAGAGCCCCGTAATCACACGATGAACTCCTAAAATAATTCGTAATGTTTAGAGTATCAAACATGGGCATGAAAGGCAAAATGTTAACCTTCTAGCACGCTCCAAGAAATAAACCAATACAGCCACAATGATAAGGAAAATGAAACTACAGCGAGAATTTTGAGGGAATAAAGGGCATATTCATAACTAGAATATGTGATTGAAATCAAAACATAAATGCTCGCCCTCATAGAGTTAGAAAACTTAATGAACTAACATTATTTGTAAATAAATTGAAAAATGTTTTTAAAAATTCATAAAGTTTTGATTCTATGTCATTTCATACATTTCTTTAAGTTTGATTTGTATTTTTCCTCAATTTTCGGCTTTCATTTAGGAAACATTACAATAAATACCCATAAAATCACATAATCTTGTGCTTTAAAGAAAATTAAATTATCATGTCTTGATTAAAAATTAAGAAAACTGAATGAAAATTTTTCATGTATTTGAATATGCGTGACAATTATAACAATAAGCATATGGAGAGGCATAATTAATGCTTGAAATCATGATCACGTAATAATTTCCATAATTAAATTCTCATATAATAAGTTAATACATGATTTCTCACTATTTATGTTGCAATCATTGTTAAGTAAATGCAATGATCTCATTTTAACATTAAAACAAGCGATTTTATGATTTTGTCAAATGATATATTCTACTGATAAATAATACCTATTCTTAAGTTGGAGACATTGAGATAATCTAGAAATATTCTTGAATTATATTGAAATTTAAGAATATAGCGATTTCTCCTTAAGAAAAACTCTAAACACATTTTCAAATTTCATTGATCCTCGAAAATCTGAAGACCTTGATTAACGATACATGTTAAATGGTGGAACAAATTTTTTTGTTTGAAAACCTTATCATTTTTGGAGATTGTAACAAACTTTAAATGAATAAACCGTAATTCAATTTTTATTCAAATTCTTATTTTATTTTTTTAACAAATTCAAATGTTTCTATAATTTTATAAACTAAAATTTTAATTTATAAAATTAGATCTTGATTGGTCCTTAAATCTCAGTTGAATTATGTTGGTTCTATTTTTCAAGTTATCTTATTTTGATGCGGTTTGAATTATCTTGAATCAGAATTGTTATGTTGTTTGTTTTGGACATTATCTTTCTTCATTTTACTGTTGTATGAAGGGCGAGTACTTATATTTCGATTTCAATAACCTATTCTAGTTATGAAGATGCCTTCTATTCCCTCCAAATTCTCGCTATAGTTTCATTTTCCTTATCATTGTGGCTGTATTGGCTTATTTCTTGGAGCGTGCTAGAAGGTTAATATTTCGCCTTTCATGTCCATGTTTTCTACTTTGAATATTTTTTAATGATTTTAGGAGTTCACCGTGTGCTTACGGGGCTTCTTTTGTCAATATCGCTCTCTCGCACGATCCTTTTTCCGTCGGCCGTTTTCATGGCCACATTTGAAAGGAGGAGCCGGCGCGCGCTTGAATATGGCTAAAACAGTAAGGGAGGATGTCGAGCGCGGTCGATTATGGCCAAATCTGATTGCGAGCGTCACTTTATGGCCAATATAAATGACGACACCGAGCCGCAATAAGTTTTTGAAGGATCCTCGAAAACATGGCCAAACGAAAAAAATGACCGCCGAAATACCCGCTCCGTCTCAGTCAACTGTCGAGTCGCTCCGAACATTCTGGTATTAGTGAGGCTGTAGACTGCCGCGGTTACTAAAATACAAGAATGATGTCACCTGCTGTCAAAATCATATCCTGTAAATGTTGTGGCCTTGACTTGGACGACTGCCGCAAAAGAAGTACAGTCAAGACCTGACCTGATTGCTATTGCTATTTTCTTCTTTGCACCATTAAACGAGATAATGAGTAACCTCTGCACACAAACAATCAATGATGTGTTAAAAAGGATATACTTTTAGAAATTGAACAATATTTGTTAATTCATTCCAAGAAAATCCTTTTCATGTGTGAACTAACAATATGACTTAAAACATCATCAAGAAAACTTAACACTTTGCCTTCTTCCGAGAGAAGGAGGCAAAGTGATTTTTGATCCATTTCATGTTCATAATTCATAAAACAGATCTTCAAATTATAAATACAATGGATCTGAAAACAATTATCCTCGTCAATTCTTTTTTACAAACGTGGAACATATCGATGTTGAACCAATTAACGTTGAATCTCACTGTTCTTTTGGTGAAAGTGAAAAAATTGAGAGGATGCAAAGAGAGGATTCAAAAAATATCAATGATTAAATGGAGACGACTTGTCAGAACACACACCCTCCAGCATAGAAAGTTTGCGAAGTTTGTCGTTTTCCTCTAAAGGAAAGAAGGGGCTATGTCCAGATTTCTCTAGGCTTGTCAATCTAGCTTTTTGACTACCATAATAAAATGGAGGTTATAATGAATGATGGTTGCTTTGCATAGAAGGGTCTCAAGCAATGTGGGAGGCTTTATGACACGTAGAAGACATCAAGAAAAATTGGATTCTTCCCCGCCAGTTCAGACGGAGTGCTAAAAGAATGAAGAGAAAGGAGATGGGAGAATAGTTTGAGGGGAATAAGAAGGGGGGCCGCTGAGTTGGATGTGGGTATGTATATTAGGGCTCAAAAATGCGTGTTAAAGCTAAGTTCTGATTAGTAACAAAGATTCCGATGAGAGCCTCATCATGGTTCAAATTGTGAAAAGCGGGAGGGTGGGGGTTATAAAAATGTGAAGGCTGAGAGAGTGCGTAGAAGCTTCCTAGCAACACAGCCCCTGACTAGGCGTCAATGCGTGGTCAGACGGACGACGGTCACATGTCGTGCACGCAACGGCAAGGGTTTGGCTAGGAGACACAAGACAAAGTATCAGAATTCTTAAATAGCATGTGCAGAGAGAAATGACAAATGACACGTCCAAGGCATAAATACCTGCTGCGGCGAACGGCAGGTGTCGCACGCGGCAGTCCAAGAGCTCTCCTAAAAGGGGCCCAAAACCACTGTTTTGGCCGTGACTATGCTCACACGGGTCAGAATGCTACGCCCTCTAGACCTAGACGTACAAGATCAAAAGACGAAAGCTACGACTGGTCACATGCATGCATCCATCATCAGACGGTGGACATACAATGAAAAAACATGCAAATAGGGCTCATGGCTAGTCTTCCGAAAGACACCTGCAAGCTGTAGAAAGGACAACAGAGAATCCCAGCAGCATCTAGGGCTCTGGAACGGTAGTCGGCCAGCTCCAAGCCGGTAGTTCGCCGCCAGTCATCACACCGGTGTCACCAGGGCCCGCCTCAAGGATCTGCACAAGTATGGACACGGCCGAGTGGTCACAGTAAACTGTACACGAACGTCACAAATCACAACACTCCCCCATGACCCAATGGTACGCATATCCATACACGTGCAGCACTGGTACAAACACAATAGTGAGTGACACAAACAGATGAGGTACGGACGCACATCCCACACTCAACCACCCTCCGGCATGGGGCGCAGCCCAACAAAACGAATGGCCACCAGGAACTTTCCGCGAGCTAGTACCTTTGCCAAGAAATCAGCACGCTGCATGTCACTGCCAACCCACATGACGGAGATCACGCGTCCCTCCACCAGATGACGAACGAAGTGATGCTCAACCACAATGTGCTTTGTGCGAGCATGAAAGACACCGGAGATCTTCGCAATGGCGAGAGCACTCTGGTTGTCCCAAGGCAGCACAATGGTGGGTACTGACTGCCCAAGCTCAAGGAAAAAGCGTTGTATTCATTCTGCCTCAGCAGCCCCTGCGTCCAAAACAATGTACTCTGCCTCCAACGAGCTACGTGCAATGCAGCCTTGCTTCCCGCCTTGCCAAGACAGAGCGGTACCACCAAGCAGAAACACGTAGCCAATACGACTGTGCCCATCTGGCCTCCAAGCCTAGTCGCTGTCGGTGTAGCCGTCAAGGACCACCAAACATTGTCGACGAAAAGAGAGTTCGAGGTACGGTGTAGAGACCAGGTACCGCACCTCTCGCACGGCCACATGAAGGGCTCTTGCACGTGGAGCCTGCGAGAACTGAGCGAGGAGGTTGACTGCGAACGCGATGTGAGGACGCGTGGTAGTGGCCAGGTACATCAGAGATCCGATGAGACGGAGGTACAAGGTCACGTCCACCGTCTCCCCCAGCTGTGTAAGGTCATCCACCTTCAAGGCATCCTGTCCATTGGGTGTAAGAGGTGTGGAAGCAGAGGGCACTGCACCAAGGAGATCGTTAAAGCGGTCCCCCACGACTTGTGCGTATCGCGCTTGAAGCAACAACAGTATCTTATGTCTGCGATCTCGCACGATCTCCATACCACAAAACACCGATGCGGGACCGAGGTCCTTCATCCTGTAGGCAGCCTGCAGGACAGCCTTGGCCTCCTTCACGGCCTCCAGGGACGGAGACGCAATCAGATGGTCATCGACATAGACCAGAATGGCGGTAAATCGCTCAGGTGTCGGTAGGATGAAGAGAGATGGGTCTGCCTCACTCTGTACGTATCCTGCACGAGTCAAAGTACCGGTGATCTCTCGGTTCCAACACCGCGGAGACAGCTTGAGTTCGTACAAGGATTTGCGCAAGCGCCAAACCTTTTCACCGTCCTCAAAGCCCGGTGGCTGAGCCACGTGAAGCTCCTCATCCAGAGAGCCATGGAGGAATGCATTGTTCACATTCATTTGGTGTAGTTCCCAATCATGCTGAGCCACTAGAACGAACAAAGCTCGAGCTGAGGTCATGCGACTGACAGAGGCAAAGGTGTCAGTGTAATCAACTCCCTCAATCTGAGAGTATCCCTTGACGACCAAGCGGGCCTTGTAGCGTTCCAGTGAGCCATCCGGCTTCACCTTCTTGCGAAAGACCCACTTGACCTGAATAGCCTTCCTCCCAAGAGGAAGGTCGACAAGCTCGTAGACTCTGTGCTCTCGGATAGCGTGAAGCTCATCCTCGTAGGCCGCACGGCAAGCATCATCATCCTATGATGAGAGAGCCTCCCTCAGTGTGCCCGGGTCGGGCGCCATAGAGGTAGAACTCTGCGTGGCAAGTGCACATGTCTCAGTGCCGGGCCTGACGACCACGAGATCAGCTGTTGTGTCACAGGCGATATGGAACTCGTGAGTGATGCGGTCGTGCCCTAAAGACACGCTGGATTTACCTCTTTGAGCTCAGTGCGGACACTCAGGCCTAAGGCCTTTGTACCGAAGTCCCCACTCACGATGCTGCGAGAGGAGCGCCTGGGTCCGGGGCCCGACGCTCGCTGAGCTTCGGAATCCAGTGGTCGAAGATGGCCACCGGGCTCACGAGAGTATTCTGAGGTTGAGGGACGCACCTAAGGCTCAAGGATAGGTGCGACCACTGCTGGTGAGGGCTGAGATGAGGCAGCGGGAGACGCCATGCAAAAGATGCGTGTGTGGGGAACACGGGGTTGGGTGTAACAGCTGGAGCAGGCAAGACTGGACCTGACACTGAGGCAAGAGTACCAGCCGACGAAGGGATGAGAGTGGGCGAGGCTGGATCAGATACACAAATAGGGGTGCCAGCAAACGCAGATGCTGGTGCAGAAGGAGGCGTGCGAACAGAGGTATAGAGGTGTGAAGCAGGCTATACAGGCGAGATCTTTGGACCAATGACAATGATCGCTGGATCATCAAGGGCCGGAGATCGAGAGGGGGCTCGAGCGGACACATGAGCCTGATGAGAGGTGCTCGCTAGCGTGGAAGTCTCCCCCATCTACTGAGAACCCTCACAGGAAGGAACGTGGGTGGCGGAAAGTGCTGTAATCAAAGTCAGGTCACGGTAGGTGAGAGACTGGAAAAACAACGCTTCTCGGGACTCAATGACGCGGCGACAAGTAGGGTCCCAGAAGCTCCATGCCTTAGACCGCGGGGAAATGCCTATGAAGGCACACAAGCGGCCCCAAGGTGAGACCTTGGACCCATGCTGGTCCTCGGTGTACCACACGGCGGCCAGGGAGCCCCAGACGCGAGTGAGACGAAGGTCAGCACGGTGTCCAAAGCAGAGCTTGTATGGTGTGATATGGTCCAGAAGCGGACCATGCGGGAGGTGGTTCGAGACCCAAGTCATGTAGGCAAAACCCTCAAAGACAAAAGACTCCGGGAGACCGCACTCAGACCGCATGGCGCGAACCGCATCCTCCATGGTGCGGTTCCAGCGCTCAGATACACCGTTTTGCTGGGGGGTAGCAGGAGCGGAGACCTGGTGAAAAATCCCGTGCTCAGCAAAGAAGGAGTCCATCTGGCCAAGGAACTCGCCACCGCGATCCGAGCGGAAGGTATGTAGCGTGTGGTGGGACTGGCGCTCAGCTATCACTAGCCAGAGTGGAACCGCAAGGGCGGCCTTGCTCTTCTGACGCGGGCTGTAGACCCACCGCATCGGGGTAAAGCCATCAGTCAAAGTCAGAACATACCGGCCCCTCTCGGAAAGGGACTCGATCGGGAGAGGGCCGAGAAAGTCTAAGTGAACCAACTCGAGAGGCCAAAGCACTCGGGAACGAGAGGAAGGGTAGGTTCACCGGTGCATCGTCCCCTGAGCGCAAAAGATACAGTCAATCTTGGGTGGCTTCTCGAAAGAAGCCACGTCAAGATTGAGAGTGGGTTGTATCCGAATGAGCTTTGACACAATGTCGGAGTCCACATGACACAAACGGCAATGAAGCAACCTCTGGTGTTCCGTAGATTGAACATCAGTGACAAAGACACGACCAGAGGAAGAGGAAGAGCAAGAGGAGGAGGGCTGAGCGATGCAATACAGATCATCCATGTCTGAAGCACGCAGGAAGACACTACGGGTGTCAGTAGCAGTCACACTCGTTAAGTGAGTGGTATGCTCCACAGAGAGACCCATCAGTGTGCAGGCACGCACAGAAAGCAAGCTAAGCAAAAGATCAGGTACAAACAACACATCGGAAAGGTACAAGGGGCCAGACGAACCATCAAAGCATACACCCCAACACCATGGAGTGGCAAGGACTAACCAGACCCTGTACGAACGGAACGGACAGACATGACAGGACCAAGAATAACAAAGTCACTACGACGGCACGCCATGTGATGGGTGGCACCAGAATCGATGATCCAAGTGCCGCCGATGTCACGGCTGGTGGACGTCACTGTACAACGAGAAATGGAACACTCCGCATCAGAGGGACGCTGAGCCGTCAGTGGGGAGGAACGACGCACAGCACAAAGATGAGACTCATGAATCCACTCGGTGTAGTCAATCCCATCATCATCACATGCTGACTATGCTCCCTCACACGCGTCATCACGAGCCACAGGAACGGACAAACAAATAGTCTCTGAACCACCCAATGATGACAACACACTCGCACCTCTTTGAAATTGGAGCGCCAGAAGGTTGCAAAGCTTGGCGATGGTGCGGTCGCGCAGGTCCGGATTGCTGCTGCTCGCCGGTGAGGAGGCAGGAACAGCTGCAGTCGTGGCCGCCGCGCGTCCGGAGGAAGATGCTGGTGACATGCAAGACGTGGAACGAAGAGCATGAGTAGCCTGGAGCCTACGAGTGATCCGCGCCTAGTCAAGCTGATGCTGGCACTCGGTACATCAATGGGCGCCGTCACAGTTGTATGAGTGCACAGAACAGCCAGTGCTACCACTGGATGACGACTTGTGCTGACCTAATCCACACTTCCTATTCTTCTTCTTCCCCTGGGCGGCTGTTGCAACGCCCTGTGTTTGCGTGGATGTAGACGATGTTGAAGAGGAAGAGGAAGATAAGGAAGTGATGGAGGAGGAAGAGGGAGATTGCTGGAGGGAAGATGGTGGTGATGCGATGGCTGCTGCAGCGAGGGAAGTCTCCTGATGGACTACAGTTGCCTCGCAGGCTGAGGTCACCAGAAGGAAGAGCTGATGCACCCAAGGAAGTAGCTGCAGAGTGGCTGAGAAGGGCTCGAGGACAGCGTCGCTGTACCGTGTGAAGATGTCGGTGTACTTGAGGCAAACTCCGAGCATAATCGTACAAAGCGCCCACAAGTGTGTGCCTCCTAAGGTCCCCAAGCGCGTGTAGATGCGCATGGCGCGTTGCCAGTAATCCGCTACAGGCTCCGTAGGCCCCTGACGGAGCGAATGGAAAGCACGAATGTGTGATGGAAGAGTGGTGTGCGTCTCTGCGGCCAGCAGGGATAAGGCCAGATCCCAACCTCCACGAGGATCGGCGCCGGTGCGTGTGCTGGCCTCGCCAAGGAAGGGGCGGAAGTCGACGACGGTCTCGCGTGGCATGGCGTAGAGGAGTCCGCGCATGGCCTAGGCTGCTGTCAGGACCTGTGCTGGGTCTGTAGGCTGGTACGGGCTGTGGTAGTAAGGCCACACTCCCTCAGAAGTAGACCACACCTGAAACAGGATCTCCCAGCAGTCAAAGCCATCCTCACCGATGTACCGTGGAGGTAGTGCCTCAAAATCCTTGGGCTGCCGCTCAGTGGGGAGAGCAACCACAGGCTGAGTAGGACAAGAGACGGGAAAGACTCCTGGAAGAGGATTGTTACCGGGGTAGTCAAGTGACGATCATTTCGGGGAAAACGGAGGAGATCGGGTGCCCGTCTGTAGCTGACGGAGGTGCTCCTAAATAACTCAAATCTCCTGAGCCGGGGAATCATCTGTAATGCCTGGCATGAGTGGCTCATCATCCAGGAGGTCATCAGGTGGTGGGACAGGTCGAGCGCCTGTCACGGGTGCCTGAGCCGACTGTTGGGTACAGACTTCGACGCCGGCAGCTCCCTCAGAAGCCTGCTGAGCAGTCGTGGACTGAGCACGTAGAAGCTCAGTCAGCGTGCGGATAGAAGCAGTATGCTCTCTCTAGAGGCGACGCATCTCATCCTGCTGGCTTCGTAGGTCCTCAATGGCCTGCGAGCGTGGACTCAGTACACCAGACGAAGAGGAGGAGGGGTCGCCTGGTCCCTTCTCCTTGTTGTCGGACAGGCTCATGTCACCGCTCAGTATGGGGCGACAGGTCAAGCTTGTCTGAGTTCAAAACCGTCAGTGTTTCTCAAGGTTTGGAGACGCTAGCAACTTTTGACTGTCCGGCCAAAAAATTGCCATAGTATGGTGCTGACGTCAGCAGGTGGTTGCTGACGTCAGCACGACCTGATGATGTCAGCAAGCAAAATTGCTGATGTCAGCTCGCCTCCCCCCCCCTTTTTTTCTTTCTTTCTTTCTCGCGACTCTTCGCGAGAAAGAAAGAGAGAGAAAATGTGTGGAAGCTTCCTAGCAACACAGCCGCTGACTAGGCGTCAGTGCCTGGTCAGATGGTGACAACAGTCACAGGCCGTGCACACAACGGCAAGGGTTTGGCTAGGAGACACAAGACAAAGTGTCATAATGCTTCAATAGCATGTGCAGAGAGAAATGACAAATGACAGGTCCAAGGCATAAATACCTTCTGCGGCGCACGGCGGGTGTCGCACGCGGCAGTCCAAGAGTTGTCCTAAAACCGGCCCAAAATCACTGTTTTGGCCGTAACTCTACGCACACATGTAAAAATGCTACGCCGTCTGAACCTAGACGTGTAGGATCAAAAGACGGACGCTACGACTGGTCACATGCATGCATCCATCATCAGACGGTGGACATAAAATGCAGAAACATGCAAATAGGGCTCATGGCTCATCCGCCGAAAGACGCCTGCAAGCTGTAGAAAGGACAGCAGAGAGTCCCGGCAGCATCTGGGGCTCTAGAACGGTAGTCAGCCAGCTCCAAGCTGGTAGTCCGCCGCCAGTGGTCGCACCAGTGTCACCAGGGCCCGCCTCAGGGATCTGCACGAGTATGGACACGGCCGAGTGGTCACAGTAAACTGTACACGAACGTCACAAATCAATGATTAATTGAAGACGACTTGTCACATCACACACCCTCCAGCATAGAACATTAGCAAAATTTGTCGTTTTCCTCTAAAGGAAAGAAGGGGCTAAGTCCAGATTTCTCTAGGCTTGTCAATCTAGCTTTTTGACGACCATAACAAATAGAGGTTGTTATGAATGATGGTTGGTTTGCATAGAAGGGTATCAAGCAATGTGGGAGGCTTTGTGACACGTAGAAGACATCAAGAAAAATTGGGGTATTCCTCGCCAGTTCACACGGAGTGCTGAAAGACTGAAGAGAAAGGAGATGGGAGTATGGTTTGAGGGGAATAAGAAGGGGAGCCGCTGACTTGGATGAGGGTATGAATATGAGGGCTCGAAGCTGCGTGTTGAAGCTGAGTTCTAATTGGTGACAAAGATTGGGATGAGAGCCTCATCATGGTTCATATTGTGAAAAGCGGGAGGGTGGGGGGTTGTAAAAGGTGAGGGCATGTCAATGAAGACTTAGCGGTTAGTTGGGGAAGAGGTGAAAACGTGGGAAAAAATGTATGTCAAGAGTGAATAGTAGTTTTCATAACCTAAGTAGTGAGTAGCTCGTGTAGTACGAGGATGTAATGACTATGCATGAAAACACAAGCCCAACAGCGAGGTGCAGGTCTTGAGTACTCAAAAAAATGTAACATAGAACTGGTGAATACGCTAAAAGAGGTTATGAAACAAAAAACCCAAAGTGATTTCCTTACAAAGCATTATGTGTTTTGAGACAAGGATATCAAAAGGCATGATTTTTATTGCAAAAATAGCTGAGTTATTCCAATGACCAAGCCAATCACTAATTTGAGTTGGTCAAATTCAACTTGCTTGGTCTCCTCCAAGTCAATTCCTTTACTATACTCGGTCGATGCTTCCTTGCCCACATAGGTGACTTCACCACGATGTTGTGATTCTTTTGTCCTTGCTATGAAAAGGACGTGGCCCGAGCGATTTGCCTATGGCTAGTCATGGCTGAGCGTCACTCCCATCATCCTTTTTACATGTTTTTTTTGGATCGTGGTTAAGAGTTTCTAAGCGAGATGGACATGTTCTTCACACAACATGGTGTCTTCGACAAGCTCTCTTTGACCAGCTTGATCGTGTATCATGCATTGTGGCCGTACCGTGAATGACGTGGTCCATGCAATATGGACTAACTCTGATCCGTCTGAGTCCTTCGCATTTGAGGAAATTTTCTACATGACATGAGTCTATAACTGCCTTCTTCATGGTCCTCTCCCAAACCATTTCACATATTACAAGGACTAATTCGGCCATCGTGCTAACCTTCGGCTAACTCATGTCCTGTGAGTTTTCGCTTTCGTCCGATACATTGAGGAATAGGAGGGCTCCAAATCCTCCCAGCCTTACGCTTCTTGCAAACCTAAGAAACTACATCTACATCCTTGCTTCCATTTAGACTTCCGTCTGGCTTTCCTCCTCTTTTCTAGCCTGAGGTGAGCACCTCGTTCACACATGAACCTGGTGGCTATCTCAAACCACAATGCACTAGGAATCGGTGGCCGAAAGTCTCACCGTCCAACTGCCCTGCCCGTGGCATTCAGATTGGTGATCAAAGCAGAAAGACCCTTGGATTCTGTGTCTAGGTTACATACACTAAGGTACAACCAGCGTGCCCAGTCGGCCACGAGCTGGTCTCTCGCAAAATCTCAATTTCATGCGATAGTGTGGCCAACCATGTCACACTCAGGCCCATGCTAGATACGTGTATCTTGGCCACCCGGCGTTCTCCCTTGACATTGCCTAATCCGGGCATGTTAAAGGAGGTGCTATCGGCAGATGACGCTACACTTTACCATGTCATTTGTGAGGATGAGCTCGGTGCCATCAAAGAGCACAATGTATAAAAGCTTCTAGACGAACAGCAGAATGGAAGGCCATATTGGCCAAGTCGTTCTTTGGCAATTAGGTCATGCAAGATGGCTCAGCTGGTGGCTTTAAGGCCAGCTTGATGGTCTCGGGATTCTCACGGAAAAGGGGTGTTGATATCATGGACACGTTTGCACGTGATATCACTGACACCGTTGCACCATCATTGCAATACTTGTCATGTTTGGTGTTTTGGCCCAGCACAACTGGGAGATGCACCAGATTTACGTAAGCAATGTGTTCTTCCATGTGACTCTAGATGAGGAGATATATATGTTGCAACCACCAAGCTTTGAAATCGACAACAACATCTGGCATTTAGGCAAGGTTTTGTACAACTCCAAGCCATCACCATGGTGTTGGAATATGGTGAGTGCATATTGACACACACAAGCTATGTGCAAAGTGATGTCGGTCCATCCCTCTTTATCCCACGTACATCTCACCACTTCCCCACACTCTATCTCTACAATGCAAAGTATGGGATTGCATTTCCCTCAATGGAGGCTGCGAAGGAGGCCAAGGCACTTTTCTTGGCTACCTACATGATGATGAATCTTGATCCTACAGCTATCCTCCTCAAGATAGAGATTTCATATGACCGTCCGCGGGGGACTCTCCTCTTTCATCAGGCATTCTATGCTTGATATATTGGGCATCGCTTCACTGACCTCTTGTCTGAGGTTTCCACAACCGCCACCACCTCCAATGTATGTGTTTTTTGGTGTGTTTGCGTATGTATGGTGTATGTACGTGTGTGTGTATGTATGTGTGTGTGTGTGTGTGTGTGTGTGTGTGTGTGTGTGTGTGTGTGTGTGTGTGTGTGTGTGTGTGTGTGTGTGTGTGTGTGTGTGTGTGTGTGTGTGTGTGTTTGTGTGTGTGTGTGTGTGTGTGTGTGTGTGTGTGCGTGTGTGTGTGTGTGTGTGTGTGTGTGTGT
>SZWC01028917.1:6209-17127 GCA_023375785.1 Penium margaritaceum
ATTATACCCTGTGCCCTACGTCTCATGCTCTCTCGCAACGCACGTGTATATGCCTCAAACCCAACACGTTTTCTTTCACAAACCAGGACCGTTTGAAACATGATGCATGAAATCAGGTTGCGGGAATTTTGAACAAGGAATTTCATGCCTGGCTTTGTCACAGTTGATGCATCACAGTAAGCTAAGCTTAAAATTTGGAAGAAATCATGTTTCAGCATAAATCAGTGGGCCCAAGAAGTAAGTTTCCACGAAGTTCACCACGAAGTCGGGATGGGCCTGTCTTGAGGCGCTTTGACGCGGCCGTAGTTCTAACTCTCGTGCCACTGGAGCTGGGATCAGGAACAACGAAAAGGCGACTCCAGGATCCCGTTTGCCGCTCCTTAGCAGCAGCAGCAGCAGGAGCAGCACCAGCACCAGCAGCGACAGCAGCAGGAGCAGCAACAGCACCAGCAGCAGCAGCCGCAGCAAAAAGATGAATGTAAGGAGCTGTCGTAGCGACAAGTGAGGAGCGTCAGTCTTCTTCCTCGCCTCCAGTGAGCAGGAATCCTTTCCCGCCCTCTTCTTCTTAGTGTTTCCGCTTCCCCAGCTCCTTCGCTTTCTAATTCCTGCCCACCCACCAGCACAAATCACAGCAAGCCAAGGAAGCAGTGAAGCAAAGCGCCGTTCAGTACCTATAGCAGGCGTGATGGCGGCGCAGGCAAGAGCCGTGGCGCATAGCAACAACAGCAGCAGCACAGGGCGCAGGCGTCTGGGTTCCCTTGGTGCCATTGTCGGTCTTGGCTTCGGCATTGGCCGCTGAAGCGGATGAGGCGGGGAGGGTTTGAGGACGGAGAAGCGTTTGGAGTCACCTCAAGGACGTGTGGCTGTGCGGCTCAGGAGGCTAGAAGGCAAACAAGCTTGTGTCGCGTTTGAGGCTGAGAATGAGGAGGTGAAGTTAGAGAGGCTTGAGTGCGGGGAAGGCCGTTGCTGAGAGCCTCGGCTGTGACCGCTACGTCTTCGGGACTGTATGTGTTTGATGAGAGGAAGTTCGGACGCCAAACAAACGGACACTGGCGTGTTGTGCGCCAGCATAGACCGTTTCTGGGTGCTGGATGTTGCAGCTCGCAACATTCTTTCCCTGGGACATTATCCTCTGGAGCTCAGAGAGCAAGCAGCTATGGGGTGCGGCTGGTAAACGCTGGAATCCAACGTTGAGCGCTATCGGAAATTTCTTTGCACATTTTGTTGGAGGGCT
The DNA here is from genome assembly GCA_023375785.1 of Penium margaritaceum. NCBI lineage: Eukaryota > Viridiplantae > Streptophyta > Zygnematophyceae > Desmidiales > Peniaceae > Penium > Penium margaritaceum. Next base: position 7,444 of record SZWC01028917.1, read on the forward strand.
TTACGAGTCCGAACACCTCACCCTGCACACTGATCATTTTCATCACCGGTCAGGAGAGCGATTCAGGTGGTCAGGTCCGGATTGATTTTTTTTCCAATTGCGGATGGGCATCGAGCTTCCATCTATGGATGACCACACGTCATTGGTGAAAATGGGGATTGTTGGGAAGATTCTGTTAAGCCATTGGTGTGGCATGTGGTGCCCGCGAGGATCGCAGAGTAAGGGAAGAAAATTTTCTTCCGGACGAATTGGCATGGAGGGTCAAGCCAATCTACGTGGACGAACTGTAAGGCTTAAACACCGCGGACAAGACCGACAGCCCATCGCTGGGACCCATCATTGAGGAGGCCCAGCAACGCATTCCAGCGTTTACCAGCCGCACCCATGATTTTTTCACAGCAGGTGGTGTGCGGGAGGTGAGACATAGCAGCAGCAGGAGCGGACACCCTCGCACACACAAGTGACGCGGCGAAGAGCGCCGGCTTCGGCGTGCCGCGGCCCGCCGAAACCTGTGCCGTGTTCCGCTACTTTTTTTTTTGTAGTGGGCAGCGTTGAACCTCTCCCACAACAAAAGTTATTGTTGTGGGCGCTGTCAGGAGAACATGTATGTACGCGAGGGCCTCCTGGATCCGGAAGCCCACGACAACTTAACAAAAAAATTGTCAAGCAATAATGTACCACCGGGAATTGAGCCCGGATCCCTTGGCCAGAGGAACCGGAAGTCGACGGCGATGCGAATTCACGAGGCCGCCTCATCGGAGGGCCTCGCGAAGGGTCACCATGCGACTCTCCGCGACGCCCATTGGTCAATAAATGCATCGATACAATTCTCATTTGGCTACCAATCCTGACATTTGTAGCGACGAAGTTGTCGTGGAGGAGGTCAGCGGAACACCCTCCACAACAAAATACATGATGGATTCACACATGATGCATTTGTAGTGTGCCGAACCAAAACTATGTCAGACCCATACCAACCACGTCATTGGCTGTAGATATAAAACATACAAAAAAAAGAGTTGCGGAACATGGCACTGGAGTGACTCTGCAGTGTAGTGGCAGTGGAGTCTAAGGGTGGGTTTGGATGGCCTCGCACAACCGTGCGACGTCCTCCAGCTGCCTACGGGCGCACGACATGAGCCTTACTACGTCGCACGACCGTGCGGTCGAGCGTCCGGAGGACAACCACCGGACATACGACTTCCACGGTTGCACACGCAAGACAATACGCTAAACTCGACGTCGCACGGATTTTGAGGACAGCACGGCCAATGCAACGCCATCCAAACTCACCCTAAAACCTTCAATCGTCTCAAAAAGTTTCATATGGGTTTGCCTTCATGGGAGAGACGTATTTCAAACAACACATTCTAAATTTTTTGAAATAGACAACAAAATTTGATCTGCAGATGTGTCAGAAGACTGCACCAGCCGACGTGCACAAACAACATTTGAATCAGAGCACAAAAAACTTTCTTTGGGCCCGTGGTGGCAACAGACGGAGTAAGACAACAAGCACATAGAGGACAGTGTTGACCTTGGTGACTCGGACATCGGTACATCGATGTCCACATGGATACATTGATGTACCCCAGGTTGGCCACATCGATGTGGACACAGTGGGCATGGTCACTTCAGATGCATTGGAACATGGGATTGCACAGAATGTTTGAGGCAGCAAAATATGAGAAATTCATGACTTATTCAAATCATCCTTTATGGCATGTTTCAAGGTGATTACCTATATCAAGGCACTGGGTCGCACCTACATGTGATGTGAATTTGCACTGCTTCTACACTACAGAAGAGCCTTACACAGCACTTAACTGAACGTAAACTGAAGTCATTGTGCCACATACGCACTGACTATGCAAAGGGCAAATCATAACAATGCATGTACATCAAGAACAAAGCTTCTAGGTTACACATTATCCACCATTTCATTTGCATGTGTACACAATCTCCATGGACTGAGGGAATGCTATATGGGATTGCATATTCATTCCACATCAGTAGAATTGTAACAATGGATTTCACATGGTGGAAATGGAGTTGGCAATGGCACAATTTATACAATCTGACACAAATGCTCAACAACATTGTCAGAACCATGTCCTACTTCCGGAATGTGGCAGCTTTGCGCCTTGCCAACCTGCTGGCTGCTGTAGCTGCCACTACACTACCTATAGCACGTTTTAATGCCCTTGCTGCTGCTAGTGCAACAAGGGCAGCACGCTTTGCACTTTGCTTGGAACTGCCAATCCTTGAACCTGCTGTTGATGGTGCTTCACGTGTTGTTGTTGAAGCCAACTGGCCACCTGCTGCTCCTTCCTCACCTGTTGCTTGTCCGTCACCTGATCCACCTGCTTCCCCTTCCTCACCTAATCTTCCCCCCTGCCCACTATCTCTTCCTGCCCCATGTCCTGCTCCATCCTCAGCCGCCGCTTCCCCCCCACCGGCTGCTCCCTCATCACCTGCTGCTCCTCCCCCACTTGCTGCAACTGCACCAGATCCTGGTACCTCCCGTATTGCCTGTCCTTCCCCACCTGCTGTTGCTTCTTCCCCCCCCGTCGTCATCTGCTTCCCTCTCTGTAGTGTCTGCTCCATTGCTAGCTGTTGCTGCACCATTCCCACCACCTTCTCTCCTCCTTCCCACAGTTGTGTTGCTTTTCTCCGGCTTCTCCTGTGTGTGGAAACGCACTGGACGTGCATGAGGAAGTCCAGGCGTGTCACTCATGACACGCACGGAGGCCATAACCTCCACCACATCATCGTCCCCCCCAACCGCATCGTCCTCCTCCTCCTCATCCTCACCTTCATCATCAGCATCCCATTCATCCTCGGGTTTACTCAGCACTCCCTCTTCCTCAACCACCTCTCCGTCGTCCTCGCTGGCATCTCCTTCTGTTTCTGCTGCAGCTACCGCAGCCCTGGCCAAATCCTTTGCTGCTTTTCTCCCATGCCTGCTGTAGTGTTTGCGCAAGCGGACATGGCACTGCACGAGGAGCTCCAGGGTTGAGACCTTGAGCCTGTTCCTCCTGGCAGTATGGATGAGCTCATGTGCGGAAAACACACGTTCACACTCAAATGAGGAGCACGGTTGTGAAAGGAGCTTCAAGGCCAAATCTCGCAGCACTAGAAGATTGCACATATACTTCAAGTGCCACTCAATGGCAGTCATTGTCCCACATTTCACTTTTGCAAATGCAGCAGCAGCCTTTGCATTCCTGCGCGTGGTTGCCATGGGATCATGGTTCATTGTAGTCTGTGCCAACTGGAAGACCCCAATCTCCTTCATGATCTCATCCTGCTTATCCTCAGGAACCAAAGCCTCCACCACAGCCTGCGAAGCCTGCAGGGTGGTCGCATCCTTTGACAGGTCATTCCCGAAGTGCTCTGGATGCAGCCGCCGAGCAGCGGCATACAGAGGACACGACATGTCCTTAGACCAGCGGTGGTCAAGCCTCCTCAAAACAAAGTTTACATGGCACTCGGCAACCTTCCTTCCCTTCCTTCCTTTCTTCTTGGCCAGTGCCTTCAGCTGTTCAGCACAGTCAAGCAACCCCTCGTAGATTTCACCAGCCTCCCCACTAGGCGAGTCAGCCACACACAACACCTTCACCAACGGTAAAAATAGATCCTTCAGCTGTCTCACCTGCAGCCAGAAGACCTTGCGGCGTACAATCCTTCTCACCTCCTTCTTCCTGCTCCTGAACCCCACATCCCTTTGCGACCCAATCTGCTTCCAAACATCCAGCTGCACAAACTCCTCCAAATCCTCCCACAGCTCGAGCAACCTCTCAACCATGTCAAAGACAGATGCAAAGCGGGTGTCACACCTGTTTTTCAGCACCTTCCCCGAGGTCTTGTCCTTGAGCCATGTCCGAGGCATGGCGTTGTTCCTGAAAAAGGCAATCACCTTCTCACATTTCGCAATGATCCCAGCACCCCATGCCGACTTTCCAATGTCCTTCATGATGAGGTCTATATTATGCGCACAACATCCTTTAAAGAACAGCTTCGGGAACTTTGTCTTGAGCTCGGAAAATGCTTTCTTATTGACGGACACATTGTCACAGATCACAGAAACAACTCTGTCCTCACCCACTGCTGTAATTGCTGCCTCTATCATGGAAGCAGCATGGTCAGCATCCCTTGTCAGTCCACTGGTATCACGTGAAAACAGATGGAAGGATCCCATGGAATTCACTGCCATGGCATTGTAGATGGGTCTAACCTGCCTGTCAGACCACTCATTCACAGCCAGGCTTGTTCCGTAGGTCGACCATCCCTGCATCAGTGGTGCATCAAGCTCTGCCAACTCTGCATCCAACTTAGGCAGCAGCTCAATGGTCACAGTGTCTCTGCTTGGCAGCCAGAAACCGGCAGTCATCTTCTTCCCTGACTTGATGACTTCGAGGAGAACAGGTTCTCGACAGAACGATATAGGCAGGGCTGCAATGGCCATCAGCTTTACGATGTCCAGCTGGCGGCGGTCATTGTAGTACCTGTGTGAGTGCTCAACCATGGTTGATTGGCGGAACGATGCTGCCTTGTTAATTTCAAACAGCGGGATCTCACCCTCGAGAGTTGTTGTGGCTGCCGGCCTGCTTGGACCAACGGTGTGTCCATCTTCATCGTCACTGGAGTCCTTCTGCAGCGTGATTCTCACGGTGGCTGCCTGTGTCGCCTTCTCTTGTGCCTCCCACAGCTTCAGCCAGGCGACAGGCTTGTCCTTCGTTCCCCACTCGGCACCCTCTCCCTTGTACAGCTTCGCACTGTATGGCTGCCAGCCTGCTGTAGGAGGAGGGGAACACTCCAAGCCCAGAGCCTCCCTAGTTGTTGGTGGAGGATGGGGACACTTCCCCACGTTCGGGTTATTGCAAGCGAAGTGGCCGCGGATGCGGTCACACGTACCCCTCACTTTCTTTGCACATGACCCACAAACGATGCCGGCCTTCTTGCTGCTCATTGGACTCGGTTCGCAGTGCTTAGACAACTCCTTGGTGAGAAAGTCGCCAGTCAGTGCCCTCCTCCTAGGTGGATTCCACTTGCTCGCGTTGAACTGGGCAGACACAGCAGACACTGGAGCAGTAGAGGGACTGGATGTAGCAGTAGAAGCTCTGTTTGAGCTTGGCTGAGAACTTGGTTGAGAAGCCATGGCGAGAGGAATGTCCGCCAGGTGGGACCCAGCGGCAACGCCTAATCTGACTAAGTGTTGGCTACATCGTGGAGCAGGGCGATGTATTGTTACTAAGACACAAGCACGGGTTGAGTCGTCACCAATGAACCAGTTTTTGGTGCTTGATGCATTCATGACTGCCTTGCCTTGGTAACGGCTGATTTGGCTGCTGAATCAATGGTCTATGATCGCTGCTCGTAGACCGTCGATTCAGCAACCTGAATGGCCGAGGAACCGATCGTCGATCAGTTCCTCCTTTTCTTTGCATCGATCGCGATTCAAACATGGTTTGAACGTTTGAATGGGGGATAGTGGCATAAAAAACAAAATCCGTAATTCGTAACGAAAACATTGTCTAGGTCGGTTTGCAGGCAAACCATGTTCGACGGACGCAGTTGTCGAGTACATTAAATTTCACTAATTTACATTTTGACCTTTATCTTCATCATGTGTTCATTGGTCCGCATGATCGTCAAAGAACGAGGTTGCGCATGGATTGGACGTAGAAAGGTTGGCCAAGGATGAGGGCTGAGCATTACCCATCAGTCCACCCTGTCAAAGGTTGACATGACCAACTCCACGTGCAAGACACACATTGGTCTAATATATGCAGTCATGCCACATGGCAAGATTAATGTATCAGACGTGAATGCAAGCATGCGTCTCCGCAACGAGGGTTCCGGAGCCGAACACGGCAACACATTTTGTGGTGGTAATAATCCGTGTGACGACGTGGGCATGTCTAAAAATGTGGCTCTGACGGTCCCGGTCATGACTACGACCCAACACCACATCGATGGAGCATCGATGTGCCTCACGGTTCCAAGGTCGTTGTAATGCTCCTCCTACGAGCAACGAAGGCAACACTGGTAGAGGAGTTAGACCTGCTCCTTAAACATGTTGCTTTCTCCTGAAGCTGTGTTTCAGTCATGATTCACAAGTTGTGGGCGTTACATGAAATGAAGATAACCTACATTCCTAGTCTACAATTTCATTCTTTGAAGGGTTGTCATAACACTACGTTACAAAGTCCCCTATGAATTCCACCATTGCACAAAAACATTCCTTGTTGAATTCAAAGGTAATGAATTTCAGACTGCTTATGTTCAATTTTACAATGTATCACAACCATGAACGCAGATTAAATGACGTTATTCTTATGTGATATAATTTACATCGTCAACTGGTTACACTAAGTAGAACCTAGATGGTGAAGAGTGTAAGTTGTGAAGCAAACGATGATTTGGAAAAATGGCTACTATGGAACCTTTCAATTCATTCTATAGTATGCATGAATGAAAGAGCAAAAACGAGAATGGGGAATACATAGTGCCTTTGTTGCTGAAATTGAGAAAATTGTGCAATTTCCTAATTGGTTTCTTCGAGAAACAATGCCAAGAATTGTGGGATTCTGCAGTTATGAAGGCGCTACTTTAAAAATTCTAGGACTGTCAAGAAGACATCCAAATAGCATCTTGAGATCTATATTGTTTTTAATGGTTCTCTGAGAATTTCTCATTTCTTCTAAACCTTTCTGAAACCATCTAAAATAGAACAAGGAGGATCATACCAGTAGTCCAAGATCCCCTTAGCCAATCAGCCTAAAACTCCATAAGGCATCACGCAAAAGGCCGTGAATGTTTGCCCAAAAATGCTCAAGCTTGAGACTCATGTATGACAGGAACCAAACAAATCTAGAATTTAGAAGGAGGATCAATTCGGCCCTTCCTCCTTGCATTTGGGAGGGGTGGTTGAACACCATCCCTAGCCATTGCAAGGATAAGCCAACGGCCAGCACTTAGCTGGCTGCCGGCTGGACGGCCATCAGTCAGACAGGTGACCAGCTTGCCATCAGTCAGCCACCTTCTAGCCGGTGATCGAGCACGAGGCCTCGAGGGCCAAGGCCTTTGGTGTCGAGCCCTCATCCTTGCCCTCTCCTCCTTACCTCCTCAACTGAGGGAGGCGCAGGATAGAGAGTGAGGGAGTGAGGCGCGGGAGAGATGAAAAGAGCCAACGCAAAGATTACCCAATGTGCCTTGCTCGGGACAATTTTTCACTGTTGCGTGAAAAAACATAAATCAAGCTTGTTTAGTGAAAACTTTGAGTTTTTTGTAAGAAATTTTTTTTGCATAATCACGAGTTTGATGTAGTAACCCCCTTGTTTGGGACCCACAATATGGGGACGAGGTAAAGACAAAAATGGACCTCACGATGACGATTGCCCCAAAGAGTGACGCGAAGGGGAAAACCCATCCACCGAGTTCTAGACGCCATTAGGCAAACTCCGCCAATGACTTCAGTGCATGAGCTAGAGACACACTCACTATAATGGTTTTTAGAGAACTAGCAATCTCACAACCAAGTGTGTGGGGGTTTTGACAAGTGTGGGATATGCAAAATGCGCGAAAGCTACAAAAGCAGGAACGTACATCACAGGGGGGTACGATGTGTACACTTATCCGTTTTAAGCATTGTTGAGTACATAAAAAATCTCTTGAGGATCTCTTCTCATCCTCCTCCTCCCTCCAAATTTCTTCTCACATCCAGGAGGCTAGTTGAATTCTTCTTGGATGGTATGGGGAGTGTCCACGCCCAAAACCATTCCTTCCTCCCTGTATTCAAGACTCCCTCCTTTGTCCTTCAAGTAAATTTTTGGAAAGTGTTCTTCCCTGAGATGAAATCCTAACAATGCCTGAGAGGACAAGAAAAGGGAGGAAAATGATGCTTGGGGAGTTTTAGGAGGCCTCATCATCACCGCATGGCACAAGGGGACCTTGTTCAAGGGGGAGAAAGACACACCAAGAGGACTCAAGGGGATGCCAAAGAAGACGTGAAGATAAGAAAGAAGTCAAGAGGAGTGAGGGAGGGGTGTGTGAGAGTGGGAACCCAAAGCTAGAAATGACCCTTCTTCCCTCCTCCTCACCGTATGAGTGGTGCTCAAGTTGGTGTATTCCCTTTGTTACTTTGTCTTCATTTTGTTTTCCTACAATTTCTACATTGCCTAGTGCCATGAGTAATAGCATAGGGGTTTTCCTAAAATCCACAGGATTGTGTTGATTGTGGCAACATACAAAATTAGATTTTTTTGCCTATGTGAATGTTCCCATTGTGGCGGTCTTCAAAGATGGAATTCAACTTTGAAACTTCCTCACAGACAGTGAGAGAAAGGTGAATTTGGAAAGTGAAACCTCCTCGAGATCATGGGTTGACCCTCGCCACGGTTTGCCAGTGCTAGTTCCACGGCTAATGAAATGGCAAGTGTCAGACCGACCAAGATCAACAAGGACAAGGTGATGACGGCGTCACTACACCTCCTCGACGGACAAAAAGATTTGCAATCCGCCATTGTGACCATGGTAGTCAGAAAAAGGGCAACAATACCACCAAAGACAACCATTTTTAAAACTAGGAACATCGAGAAGCGTACGGAAGCCAAAACTTCCTAGAGGAGCAAATCAAAGTGCACATGGGCAGCCCCCACGCGACGAAGTACATGCTCAAAGTGGACCACCTCAGTGTAGACCTAGATGAAGAGTACAACATCAACAATAGAAAAGGTGACAAGGACCACAATCATTATCATCATCATGTGGCAAACTTGAGCCTATCGCTCAAGAGGGGCAAGACACTCGTTGGATTGCCTGTAGATGTTGACAGTAATGAGGCTGCCTGCAAAAACAAAGGTACCAAAAGTAGCCACACACGCCTTGATCGTGAGCATCACAATCAAGGACAGAGCATCATGTGCCTTGATCGTGATCATGTTGGACAGACCTTGATCGTGATTGAAAACTAAAACGGCTAGCCGCTCATGAGGAAACCTGTTCAAGAAATGACTTGTCCAAGGCATTCTAAACCACAACAAAGGTGGAGATGTAGCACCAACTATAGTGGGCTGCAAGTGATGATGCCATACATAGTGGTAGCAAGAACTTGTTTGCCTCCACAACCTCAGGGCCAATCATGAACACATCCTTCCTCCAAAGTGTGAGATGTTCTTGAAGAACATGACATTGACCGTCTGGTTGAGTCGCAAGGAGCACATTCTACATGTCCAAAAGGTGCCTATCGGTCAGTGGGCAACTTTGCCACTACGCGAGTTAAGGAGAAGCTCTTTCAAAACGTGGAGAAGGAGTGTGGAAAATATTCGCAACACTTTGAGTGGAAGCCCATGCCTTGGGAGGCTTTCTTTGCTATCATTCCTAGGAATTGTAACCAGCATGAGGAGGCACACTAGGTCTTGCATAAGATTAAGGACTTTAAGCAACAAGATGGCTTGCTACTTGAGCGAGTTCACCCTACTCGTGAACGAAGCACGAATTTTCACCAAGGGCGATGGGACCAAGACCTCCACCTATTAAGGGTGCACACCAAATCCACAGATCCGCGGATCTTACTCACGGATCACGGATCTCGGATCTATCCGCGGTTCCGGATCAGCGGCATGGATCCGATCCGTGGAACCGCGGATCCTTTGTCAAGGAGGGGGGGGGGGAGGGAAA
>SZWC01028918.1:0-16412 GCA_023375785.1 Penium margaritaceum
CACCACTCTGCTACCAGTTCGCAGCACTCCGCAACCGGTACGCACCACTCCGCAACCAGGTTGCACGACTCTGCAACCAATTCGCACCACTCCGCAACCAGTTCGCACCACTCCACAACCAGCTCGCACCACTCCGCAACCAGTTTGCACCACTCCGCAACCAGTTCGAACCACTCTGCAACCAGTTCGCACAACTCCGAAACCACTTCGCACCACTCTGCAACCAATTCGCACAACTCCGCAACCAGTTCGCACCACTCCGCAACCAATTCGCACCACTCTGCAACCAGTTCGCACCACTCCTCAACCAGTTCGTACCACTCAGCAACCCTTTCACACCACTCCACAACGAGTTTGCACCACTCCCCAACAAGTTCGCACCACTCCGGAACCAGTTCGCACCACTATGCAATAAATTCCCACCACTCCGCAACCAGTTCGCATTAATCTGCAAGCAGTTCGCACCACTCCGCAACCAGTTCGCACCACTCCGCAACCGGTTCCCACCACTCCGCAAGCATGTCGCACCAATCCGCAACCAGTTCACACCACTCCGCAACCAGTTCGCACCACTCCGCAATCAGTTCGCACCACTCCGCAACCAGTTGGCACCACACCTCAACCAGAATGCACCACTCGGCAACCAGGTCGCACCACTCCGCACCCAGTTCGCACCACTCTCTAACCAGTTCGCACCACTGTGCAACCAGTTCGCACCCCTCCGCAACCACTTCGCAGCACTCCACAACCAGTTCGGACCACTCCGCAACCAGTGCGCACCACTCGATAACTAGTGGGCAGCACTCCGCAACCAGTTCGGACCACTCCGCAACCAGTGCGCACCACTCGATAACTAGTGGGCAGCACTCCGCAACCAGTTCGGACCACTCCGCAACCAGTGCGCACCACTCGATAACTAGTGGGCAGCACTCCGCAACCAGTTCGGACCACTCCGCAACCAGTGCGCACCACTCGATAACTAGTGGGCAGCACTCCGCAACCAGTTCGGACCACTCCGCAACCAGTGCGCACCACTCGATAACTAGTGGGCAGCACTCCGCAACCAGTTCGGACCACTCCGCAACCAGTGCGCACCACTCGATAACTAGTGGGCAGCACTCCGCAACCAGTTCGGACCACTCCGCAACCAGTGCGCACCACTCGATAACTAGTGGGCAGCACTCCGCAACCAGTTCGGACCACTCCGCAACCAGTGCGCACCACTCGATAACTAGTGGGCAGCACTCCGCAACCAGTTCGGACCACTCCGCAACCAGTGCGCACCACTCGATAACTAGTGGGCAGCACTCCGCAACCAGTTCGGACCACTCCGCAACCAGTGCGCACCACTCGATAACTAGTGGGCAGCACTCCGCAACCAGTTCGGACCACTCCGCAACCAGTGCGCACCACTCGATAACTAGTGGGCAGCACTCCGCAACCAGTTCGGACCACTCCGCAACCAGTGCGCACCACTCGATAACTAGTGGGCAGCACTCCGCAACCAGTTCGGACCACTCCGCAACCAGTGCGCACCACTCGATAACTAGTGGGCAGCACTCCGCAACCAGTTCGGACCACTCCGCAACCAGTGCGCACCACTCGATAACTAGTGGGCAGCACTCCGCAACCAGTTCGGACCACTCCGCAACCAGTGCGCACCACTCGATAACTAGTGGGCAGCACTCCGCAACCAGTTCGGACCACTCCGCAACCAGTGCGCACCACTCGATAACTAGTGGGCAGCACTCCGCAACCAGTTCGGACCACTCCGCAACCAGTGCGCACCACTCGATAACTAGTGGGCAGCACTCCGCAACCAGTTCGGACCACTCCGCAACCAGTGCGCACCACTCGATAACTAGTGGGCAGCACTCCGCAACCAGTTCGGACCACTCCGCAACCAGTGCGCACCACTCGATAACTAGTGGGCAGCACTCCGCAACCAGTTCGGACCACTCCGCAACCAGTGCGCACCACTCGATAACTAGTGGGCAGCACTCCGCAACCAGTTCGGACCACTCCGCAACCAGTGCGCACCACTCGATAACTAGTGGGCAGCACTCCGCAACCAGTTCGGACCACTCCGCAACCAGTGCGCACCACTCGATAACTAGTGGGCAGCACTCCGCAACCAGTTCGGACCACTCCGCAACCAGTGCGCACCACTCGATAACTAGTGGGCAGCACTCCGCAACCAGTTCGGACCACTCCGCAACCAGTGCGCACCACTCGATAACTAGTGGGCAGCACTCCGCAACCAGTTCGGACCACTCCGCAACCAGTGCGCACCACTCGATAACTAGTGGGCAGCACTCCGCAACCAGTTCGGACCACTCCGCAACCAGTGCGCACCACTCGATAACTAGTGGGCAGCACTCCGCAACCAGTTCGGACCACTCCGCAACCAGTGCGCACCACTCGATAACTAGTGGGCAGCACTCCGCAACCAGTTCGGACCACTCCGCAACCAGTGCGCACCACTCGATAACTAGTGGGCAGCACTCCGCAACCAGTTCGGACCACTCCGCAACCAGTGCGCACCACTCGATAACTAGTGGGCAGCACTCCGCAACCAGTTCGGACCACTCCGCAACCAGTGCGCACCACTCGATAACTAGTGGGCAGCACTCCGCAACCAGTTCGGACCACTCCGCAACCAGTGCGCACCACTCGATAACTAGTGGGCAGCACTCCGCAACCAGTTCGGACCACTCCGCAACCAGTGCGCACCACTCGATAACTAGTGGGCAGCACTCCGCAACCAGTTCGGACCACTCCGCAACCAGTGCGCACCACTCGATAACTAGTGGGCAGCACTCCGCAACCAGTTCGGACCACTCCGCAACCAGTGCGCACCACTCGATAACTAGTGGGCAGCACTCCGCAACCAGTTCGGACCACTCCGCAACCAGTGCGCACCACTCGATAACTAGTGGGCAGCACTCCGCAACCAGTTCGGACCACTCCGCAACCAGTGCGCACCACTCGATAACTAGTGGGCAGCACTCCGCAACCAGTTCGGACCACTCCGCAACCAGTGCGCACCACTCGATAACTAGTGGGCAGCACTCCGCAACCAGTTCGGACCACTCCGCAACCAGTGCGCACCACTCGATAACTAGTGGGCAGCACTCCGCAACCAGTTCGGACCACTCCGCAACCAGTGCGCACCACTCGATAACTAGTGGGCAGCACTCCGCAACCAGTTCGGACCACTCCGCAACCAGTGCGCACCACTCGATAACTAGTGGGCAGCACTCCGCAACCAGTTCGGACCACTCCGCAACCAGTGCGCACCACTCGATAACTAGTGGGCAGCACTCCGCAACCAGTTCGGACCACTCCGCAACCAGTGCGCACCACTCGATAACTAGTGGGCAGCACTCCGCAACCAGTTCGGACCACTCCGCAACCAGTGCGCACCACTCGATAACTAGTGGGCAGCACTCCGCAACCAGTTCGGACCACTCCGCAACCAGTGCGCACCACTCGATAACTAGTGGGCAGCACTCCGCAACCAGTTCGGACCACTCCGCAACCAGTGCGCACCACTCGATAACTAGTGGGCAGCACTCCGCAACCAGTTCGGACCACTCCGCAACCAGTGCGCACCACTCGATAACTAGTGGGCAGCACTCCGCAACCAGTTCGGACCACTCCGCAACCAGTGCGCACCACTCGATAACTAGTGGGCAGCACTCCGCAACCAGTTCGGACCACTCCGCAACCAGTGCGCACCACTCGATAACTAGTGGGCAGCACTCCGCAACCAGTTCGGACCACTCCGCAACCAGTGCGCACCACTCGATAACTAGTGGGCAGCACTCCGCAACCAGTTCGGACCACTCCGCAACCAGTGCGCACCACTCGATAACTAGTGGGCAGCACTCCGCAACCAGTTCGGACCACTCCGCAACCAGTGCGCACCACTCGATAACTAGTGGGCAGCACTCCGCAACCAGTTCGGACCACTCCGCAACCAGTGCGCACCACTCGATAACTAGTGGGCAGCACTCCGCAACCAGTTCGGACCACTCCGCAACCAGTGCGCACCACTCGATAACTAGTGGGCAGCACTCCGCAACCAGTTCGGACCACTCCGCAACCAGTGCGCACCACTCGATAACTAGTGGGCAGCACTCCGCAACCAGTTCGGACCACTCCGCAACCAGTGCGCACCACTCGATAACTAGTGGGCAGCACTCCGCAACCAGTTCGGACCACTCCGCAACCAGTGCGCACCACTCGATAACTAGTGGGCAGCACTCCGCAACCAGTTCGGACCACTCCGCAACCAGTGCGCACCACTCGATAACTAGTGGGCAGCACTCCGCAACCAGTTCGGACCACTCCGCAACCAGTGCGCACCACTCGATAACTAGTGGGCAGCACTCCGCAACCAGTTCGGACCACTCCGCAACCAGTGCGCACCACTCGATAACTAGTGGGCAGCACTCCGCAACCAGTTCGGACCACTCCGCAACCAGTGCGCACCACTCGATAACTAGTGGGCAGCACTCCGCAACCAGTTCGGACCACTCCGCAACCAGTGCGCACCACTCGATAACTAGTGGGCAGCACTCCGCAACCAGTTCGGACCACTCCGCAACCAGTGCGCACCACTCGATAACTAGTGGGCAGCACTCCGCAACCAGTTCGGACCACTCCGCAACCAGTGCGCACCACTCGATAACTAGTGGGCAGCACTCCGCAACCAGTTCGGACCACTCCGCAACCAGTGCGCACCACTCGATAACTAGTGGGCAGCACTCCGCAACCAGTTCGGACCACTCCGCAACCAGTGCGCACCACTCGATAACTAGTGGGCAGCACTCCGCAACCAGTTCGGACCACTCCGCAACCAGTGCGCACCACTCGATAACTAGTGGGCAGCACTCCGCAACCAGTTCGGACCACTCCGCAACCAGTGCGCACCACTCGATAACTAGTGGGCAGCACTCCGCAACCAGTTCGGACCACTCCGCAACCAGTGCGCACCACTCGATAACTAGTGGGCAGCACTCCGCAACCAGTTCGGACCACTCCGCAACCAGTGCGCACCACTCGATAACTAGTGGGCAGCACTCCGCAACCAGTTCGGACCACTCCGCAACCAGTGCGCACCACTCGATAACTAGTGGGCAGCACTCCGCAACCAGTTCGGACCACTCCGCAACCAGTGCGCACCACTCGATAACTAGTGGGCAGCACTCCGCAACCAGTTCGGACCACTCCGCAACCAGTGCGCACCACTCGATAACTAGTGGGCAGCACTCCGCAACCAGTTCGGACCACTCCGCAACCAGTGCGCACCACTCGATAACTAGTGGGCAGCACTCCGCAACCAGTTCGGACCACTCCGCAACCAGTGCGCACCACTCGATAACTAGTGGGCAGCACTCCGCAACCAGTTCGGACCACTCCGCAACCAGTGCGCACCACTCGATAACTAGTGGGCAGCACTCCGCAACCAGTTCGGACCACTCCGCAACCAGTGCGCACCACTCGATAACTAGTGGGCAGCACTCCGCAACCAGTTCGCACCACTCCGCAACCAGTACGCACCACCCGGCGACCAGTTCGCACCACTCCGCAACCAGTTTGCACCACTCCTCAACCTGTTCGCACCACTCCGCAGCCACTTTGCACCACTCCTCAACCAGTTCTCACCACTCCTCAACCAGTTCGCACCACTCCGAAACCAGTTCGCACCACTCCGCAATGCGTTCGCACCACTCCGCAGCCAGTTCGAACCAATCCACAACCAGTTCGCACCACTTCGCAACCAGTTCCCATCACTCCGCAACCAGTTCACACCACTCCGCAACCAGTTCGCACCACTCCGTAACCAGTTCCCACCACTTCGCAACCAGTTCCCACCTCTCCTCAACCAGTTCGAACCACTCCGAAGCCCTTTCACACCACTCCGCAACCACTTTGCACCACTCCTCAACCAGTTTGCACCACTCCTCAACCAGGTGGCACAACTCCGCAACCAGTTCGCACCACTCCGCAACCAGTTCGCACCACTCCGCAGCCAGTTCGCACCACTCTGCAACCAGTTCGCACCCCTCCGCAACCTGTTCGCACCAATCCGCAACCAGATTGCACAACTCCGCAACCAGTTCGCACCAGTTCGCAACCAGTTGGCACCACTCCGCAACCAGTCCGCACCACTCTGCAACCAGTTCGCACCACTCCGGAACCAGTTCGCACCACTCCGCAACCAGTTCGCACCTCTCCTCAACCAGTTCGAACCACTCCGAAGCCCTTTCACACCACTCCGCAACCACTTCGCACCACTCCTCAACCAGTTCACACCACTCCTCAACCAGGTCGCACCACTCCGCAACCAGTTCGCACCACTCCGGAACCAGTGCGCACCACTCCGCAACCAGTTCGCACCACTCTGCAATCTGTTCGCACCACCCCGCGACCAGTTTGCACCACTCCGCAGCCAGTTCGCACCACTCCTCAACCAGTTCACACCACTCCTCAACCAGGTCGCACCACTCCGCAACCAGTTCGCACCACTCCGGAACCAGTGCGCACCACTCCGCAACCAGTTCGCACCACTCTGCAATCTGTTCGCACCACCCCGCGACCAGTTTGCACCACTCCGCAGCCAGTTCGCACCACTCCTCAACCAGTTCACACCACTCCTCAACCAGGTCGCACCACTCCGCAACCAGTTCGCACCACTCCGGAACCAGTGCGCACCACTCCGCAACCAGTTCGCACCACTCTGCAATCTGTTCGCACCACCCCGCGACCAGTTTGCACCACTCCGCAGCCAGTTCGCACCACTCCTCAACCAGTTCACACCACTCCTCAACCAGGTCGCACCACTCCGCAACCAGTTCGCACCACTCCGGAACCAGTGCGCACCACTCCGCAACCAGTTCGCACCACTCTGCAATCTGTTCGCACCACCCCGCGACCAGTTTGCACCACTCCGCAGCCAGTTCGCACCACTCCTCAACCAGTTCACACCACTCCTCAACCAGGTCGCACCACTCCGCAACCAGTTCGCACCACTCCGGAACCAGTGCGCACCACTCCGCAACCAGTTCGCACCACTCTGCAATCTGTTCGCACCACCCCGCGACCAGTTTGCACCACTCCGCAGCCAGTTCGCACCACTCCTCAACCAGTTCACACCACTCCTCAACCAGGTCGCACCACTCCGCAACCAGTTCGCACCACTCCGGAACCAGTGCGCACCACTCCGCAACCAGTTCGCACCACTCTGCAATCTGTTCGCACCACCCCGCGACCAGTTTGCACCACTCCGCAGCCAGTTCGCACCACTCCTCAACCAGTTCACACCACTCCTCAACCAGGTCGCACCACTCCGCAACCAGTTCGCACCACTCCGGAACCAGTGCGCACCACTCCGCAACCAGTTCGCACCACTCTGCAATCTGTTCGCACCACCCCGCGACCAGTTTGCACCACTCCGCAGCCAGTTCGCACCACTCCTCAACCAGTTCACACCACTCCTCAACCAGGTCGCACCACTCCGCAACCAGTTCGCACCACTCCGGAACCAGTGCGCACCACTCCGCAACCAGTTCGCACCACTCTGCAATCTGTTCGCACCACCCCGCGACCAGTTTGCACCACTCCGCAGCCAGTTCGCACCACTCCTCAACCAGTTCACACCACTCCTCAACCAGGTCGCACCACTCCGCAACCAGTTCGCACCACTCCGGAACCAGTGCGCACCACTCCGCAACCAGTTCGCACCACTCTGCAATCTGTTCGCACCACCCCGCGACCAGTTTGCACCACTCCGCAGCCAGTTCGCACCACTCCTCAACCAGTTCACACCACTCCTCAACCAGGTCGCACCACTCCGCAACCAGTTCGCACCACTCCGGAACCAGTGCGCACCACTCCGCAACCAGTTCGCACCACTCTGCAATCTGTTCGCACCACCCCGCGACCAGTTTGCACCACTCCGCAGCCAGTTCGCACCACTCCTCAACCAGTTCACACCACTCCTCAACCAGGTCGCACCACTCCGCAACCAGTTCGCACCACTCCGGAACCAGTGCGCACCACTCCGCAACCAGTTCGCACCACTCTGCAATCTGTTCGCACCACCCCGCGACCAGTTTGCACCACTCCGCAGCCAGTTCGCACCACTCCTCAACCAGTTCACACCACTCCTCAACCAGGTCGCACCACTCCGCAACCAGTTCGCACCACTCCGGAACCAGTGCGCACCACTCCGCAACCAGTTCGCACCACTCTGCAATCTGTTCGCACCACCCCGCGACCAGTTTGCACCACTCCGCAGCCAGTTCGCACCACTCCTCAACCAGTTCACACCACTCCTCAACCAGGTCGCACCACTCCGCAACCAGTTCGCACCACTCCGGAACCAGTGCGCACCACTCCGCAACCAGTTCGCACCACTCTGCAATCTGTTCGCACCACCCCGCGACCAGTTTGCACCACTCCGCAGCCAGTTCGCACCACTCCTCAACCAGTTCACACCACTCCTCAACCAGGTCGCACCACTCCGCAACCAGTTCGCACCACTCCGGAACCAGTGCGCACCACTCCGCAACCAGTTCGCACCACTCTGCAATCTGTTCGCACCACCCCGCGACCAGTTTGCACCACTCCGCAGCCAGTTCGCACCACTCCTCAACCAGTTCACACCACTCCTCAACCAGGTCGCACCACTCCGCAACCAGTTCGCACCACTCCGGAACCAGTGCGCACCACTCCGCAACCAGTTCGCACCACTCTGCAATCTGTTCGCACCACCCCGCGACCAGTTTGCACCACTCCGCAGCCAGTTCGCACCACTCCTCAACCAGTTCACACCACTCCTCAACCAGGTCGCACCACTCCGCAACCAGTTCGCACCACTCCGGAACCAGTGCGCACCACTCCGCAACCAGTTCGCACCACTCTGCAATCTGTTCGCACCACCCCGCGACCAGTTTGCACCACTCCGCAGCCAGTTCGCACCACTCCTCAACCAGTTCACACCACTCCTCAACCAGGTCGCACCACTCCGCAACCAGTTCGCACCACTCCGGAACCAGTGCGCACCACTCCGCAACCAGTTCGCACCACTCTGCAATCTGTTCGCACCACCCCGCGACCAGTTTGCACCACTCCACAACCAGTTCGCACCACTCTGCAACCAGTTCGCACCACTCTGCAACCAGTTCCCACCACTCCGCAACCCGTTTGCACCACTCTGCAACCAGTTTGCACCACTCCGCAACCAGTTCGCACCACACCGCAACCAGTTTGCACCACTCTGTAATCAGTTCGCACCACTCCGCAACCTGTTTGCACCACTCCGATACCAGTATGCACCACTCCGCAACCTGTTCGCACCACTCTGCAATCTGTTCGCACCACCCCGCGACCAGTTTGCACCACTCCACAACCAGTTCGCACCACTCTGCAATCAGTTCGCACCACTCCGCAACAAGTTTGCATCACTCCGAAACCAGCTCGCACCACTCCGCAACCAGTTCGCACCACTCTGCAACCAGTTCGCACCACCCCGCGACCAGTTTGCACCACTCCGCAGCCACTTCGCACCACTCCTCAACCAGTTCACACCACTCCTCAACCAGTTCGCACCACTCCGCAACCAGTTCGCACCACTCGGCAATGAGTTCGCACCACTCCGCAGCCAGTTCGATCCAATCCACAACCAGTTCGCACCAGTTCGCAACCAGTTCCCATCACTCCACAACCAGTTCGCACCACTCCGCAACCAGTTCGCACCACTCCGTAACCAGTTCGCACCACTCCTAAACCAGTTCGCACCACTGCGCAACCAGTTCGCACCGCCCCGCAACCAGTTCGTACCACTCTACAACCAGTTCGCACCAGTGCGCAACCAGCTCCCACCACTCCGCAACCTGTCCGCACCACTCTGCAACCACTTCGCACCACTTCGCAACCAGTTCGCACCGCCCCGCAACCAGTTCGTACCACTCTACAACCAGTTCGCACCAGTGCGCAACCAGCTCCCACCACTCCGCAACCTGTCCGCACCACTCTGCAACCACTTCGCACCACTTCGCAACCAGTTCGCACCGCCCCGCAACCAGTTCGTACCACTCTACAACCAGTTCGCACCAGTGCGCAACCAGCTCCCACCACTCCGCAACCTGTCCGCACCACTCTGCAACCACTTCGCACCACTTCGCAACCAGTTCGCACCGCCCCGCAACCAGTTCGTACCACTCTACAACCAGTTCGCACCAGTGCGCAACCAGCTCCCACCACTCCGCAACCTGTCCGCACCACTCTGCAACCACTTCGCACCACTTCGCAACCAGTTCGCACCGCCCCGCAACCAGTTCGTACCACTCTACAACCAGTTCGCACCAGTGCGCAACCAGCTCCCACCACTCCGCAACCTGTCCGCACCACTCTGCAACCACTTCGCACCACTTCGCAACCAGTTCGCACCGCCCCGCAACCAGTTCGTACCACTCTACAACCAGTTCGCACCAGTGCGCAACCAGCTCCCACCACTCCGCAACCTGTCCGCACCACTCTGCAACCACTTCGCACCACTTCGCAACCAGTTCGCACCGCCCCGCAACCAGTTCGTACCACTCTACAACCAGTTCGCACCAGTGCGCAACCAGCTCCCACCACTCCGCAACCTGTCCGCACCACTCTGCAACCACTTCGCACCACTTCGCAACCAGTTCGCACCGCCCCGCAACCAGTTCGTACCACTCTACAACCAGTTCGCACCAGTGCGCAACCAGCTCCCACCACTCCGCAACCTGTCCGCACCACTCTGCAACCACTTCGCACCACTTCGCAACCAGTTCGCACCGCCCCGCAACCAGTTCGTACCACTCTACAACCAGTTCGCACCAGTGCGCAACCAGCTCCCACCACTCCGCAACCTGTCCGCACCACTCTGCAACCACTTCGCACCACTTCGCAACCAGTTCGCACCGCCCCGCAACCAGTTCGTACCACTCTACAACCAGTTCGCACCAGTGCGCAACCAGCTCCCACCACTCCGCAACCTGTCCGCACCACTCTGCAACCACTTCGCACCACTTCGCAACCAGTTCGCACCGCCCCGCAACCAGTTCGTACCACTCTACAACCAGTTCGCACCAGTGCGCAACCAGCTCCCACCACTCCGCAACCTGTCCGCACCACTCTGCAACCACTTCGCACCACTTCGCAACCAGTTCGCACCGCCCCGCAACCAGTTCGTACCACTCTACAACCAGTTCGCACCAGTGCGCAACCAGCTCCCACCACTCCGCAACCTGTCCGCACCACTCTGCAACCACTTCGCACCACTTCGCAACCAGTTCGCACCGCCCCGCAACCAGTTCGTACCACTCTACAACCAGTTCGCACCAGTGCGCAACCAGCTCCCACCACTCCGCAACCTGTCCGCACCACTCTGCAACCACTTCGCACCACTTCGCAACCAGTTCGCACCGCCCCGCAACCAGTTCGTACCACTCTACAACCAGTTCGCACCAGTGCGCAACCAGCTCCCACCACTCCGCAACCTGTCCGCACCACTCTGCAACCACTTCGCACCACTTCGCAACCAGTTCGCACCGCCCCGCAACCAGTTCGTACCACTCTACAACCAGTTCGCACCAGTGCGCAACCAGCTCCCACCACTCCGCAACCTGTCCGCACCACTCTGCAACCACTTCGCACCACTTCGCAACCAGTTCGCACCGCCCCGCAACCAGTTCGTACCACTCTACAACCAGTTCGCACCAGTGCGCAACCAGCTCCCACCACTCCGCAACCTGTCCGCACCACTCTGCAACCACTTCGCACCACTTCGCAACCAGTTCGCACCGCCCCGCAACCAGTTCGTACCACTCTACAACCAGTTCGCACCAGTGCGCAACCAGCTCCCACCACTCCGCAACCTGTCCGCACCACTCTGCAACCACTTCGCACCACTTCGCAACCAGTTCGCACCGCCCCGCAACCAGTTCGTACCACTCTACAACCAGTTCGCACCAGTGCGCAACCAGCTCCCACCACTCCGCAACCTGTCCGCACCACTCTGCAACCACTTCGCACCACTTCGCAACCAGTTCGCACCGCCCCGCAACCAGTTCGTACCACTCTACAACCAGTTCGCACCAGTGCGCAACCAGCTCCCACCACTCCGCAACCTGTCCGCACCACTCTGCAACCACTTCGCACCACTTCGCAACCAGTTCGCACCGCCCCGCAACCAGTTCGTACCACTCTACAACCAGTTCGCACCAGTGCGCAACCAGCTCCCACCACTCCGCAACCTGTCCGCACCACTCTGCAACCACTTCGCACCACTTCGCAACCAGTTCGCACCGCCCCGCAACCAGTTCGTACCACTCTACAACCAGTTCGCACCAGTGCGCAACCAGCTCCCACCACTCCGCAACCTGTCCGCACCACTCTGCAACCACTTCGCACCACTTCGCAACCAGTTCGCACCGCCCCGCAACCAGTTCGTACCACTCTACAACCAGTTCGCACCAGTGCGCAACCAGCTCCCACCACTCCGCAACCTGTCCGCACCACTCTGCAACCACTTCGCACCACTTCGCAACCAGTTCGCACCGCCCCGCAACCAGTTCGTACCACTCTACAACCAGTTCGCACCAGTGCGCAACCAGCTCCCACCACTCCGCAACCTGTCCGCACCACTCTGCAACCACTTCGCACCACTTCGCAACCAGTTCGCACCGCCCCGCAACCAGTTCGTACCACTCTACAACCAGTTCGCACCAGTGCGCAACCAGCTCCCACCACTCCGCAACCTGTCCGCACCACTCTGCAACCACTTCGCACCACTTCGCAACCAGTTCGCACCGCCCCGCAACCAGTTCGTACCACTCTACAACCAGTTCGCACCAGTGCGCAACCAGCTCCCACCACTCCGCAACCTGTCCGCACCACTCTGCAACCACTTCGCACCACTTCGCAACCAGTTCGCACCGCCCCGCAACCAGTTCGTACCACTCTACAACCAGTTCGCACCAGTGCGCAACCAGCTCCCACCACTCCGCAACCTGTCCGCACCACTCTGCAACCACTTCGCACCACTTCGCAACCAGTTCGCACCGCCCCGCAACCAGTTCGTACCACTCTACAACCAGTTCGCACCAGTGCGCAACCAGCTCCCACCACTCCGCAACCTGTCCGCACCACTCTGCAACCACTTCGCACCACTTCGCAACCAGTTCGCACCGCCCCGCAACCAGTTCGTACCACTCTACAACCAGTTCGCACCAGTGCGCAACCAGCTCCCACCACTCCGCAACCTGTCCGCACCACTCTGCAACCACTTCGCACCACTTCGCAACCAGTTCGCACCGCCCCGCAACCAGTTCGTACCACTCTACAACCAGTTCGCACCAGTGCGCAACCAGCTCCCACCACTCCGCAACCTGTCCGCACCACTCTGCAACCACTTCGCACCACTTCGCAACCAGTTCGCACCGCCCCGCAACCAGTTCGTACCACTCTACAACCAGTTCGCACCAGTGCGCAACCAGCTCCCACCACTCCGCAACCTGTCCGCACCACTCTGCAACCACTTCGCACCACTTCGCAACCAGTTCGCACCGCCCCGCAACCAGTTCGTACCACTCTACAACCAGTTCGCACCAGTGCGCAACCAGCTCCCACCACTCCGCAACCTGTCCGCACCACTCTGCAACCACTTCGCACCACTTCGCAACCAGTTCGCACCGCCCCGCAACCAGTTCGTACCACTCTACAACCAGTTCGCACCAGTGCGCAACCAGCTCCCACCACTCCGCAACCTGTCCGCACCACTCTGCAACCACTTCGCACCACTTCGCAACCAGTTCGCACCGCCCCGCAACCAGTTCGTACCACTCTACAACCAGTTCGCACCAGTGCGCAACCAGCTCCCACCACTCCGCAACCTGTCCGCACCACTCTGCAACCACTTCGCACCACTTCGCAACCAGTTCGCACCGCCCCGCAACCAGTTCGTACCACTCTACAACCAGTTCGCACCAGTGCGCAACCAGCTCCCACCACTCCGCAACCTGTCCGCACCACTCTGCAACCACTTCGCACCACTTCGCAACCAGTTCGCACCGCCCCGCAACCAGTTCGTACCACTCTACAACCAGTTCGCACCAGTGCGCAACCAGCTCCCACCACTCCGCAACCTGTCCGCACCACTCTGCAACCACTTCGCACCACTTCGCAACCAGTTCGCACCGCCCCGCAACCAGTTCGTACCACTCTACAACCAGTTCGCACCAGTGCGCAACCAGCTCCCACCACTCCGCAACCTGTCCGCACCACTCTGCAACCACTTCGCACCACTTCGCAACCAGTTCGCACCGCCCCGCAACCAGTTCGTACCACTCTACAACCAGTTCGCACCAGTGCGCAACCAGCTCCCACCACTCCGCAACCTGTCCGCACCACTCTGCAACCACTTCGCACCACTTCGCAACCAGTTCGCACCGCCCCGCAACCAGTTCGTACCACTCTACAACCAGTTCGCACCAGTGCGCAACCAGCTCCCACCACTCCGCAACCTGTCCGCACCACTCTGCAACCACTTCGCACCACTTCGCAACCAGTTCGCACCACTCCGCAACCAGTTGGCACCAGTCCGCAACCAGTTCGCACCACTCTATAAACAGTTCGCACCACTCCGCAAGCAGTTCGCACCACTGAGGGAACCAGTTGGCACCACTCCGCAACCAGTTTTCACCACTCCGCAGCCAGTTCGCACCACTCCACAACTAGTTTGCACCACTCCGCAACCAGTTGGCTCCACTTCGCGACCAGTTCGCACCACTCCGCAGCCAGTTTGCACCATTCCGCCTGCAACCCACACCACTCCGCAACCAGGTCGCACCACCCGGCAACCAGTTCACACCACTCCGCAACTAGTACGCACCACTCTGCAACTAGTTCGCACCACTCCGCAACCAGTTCCTACCACTCCACAATATGTTCGCACCACTCTGCAACCAGTTCGCACAACTCCGCAACCAGTTCGCACCACTCCGCAACTAGTTCACACACTCCGCAACCAGTTCGTACCATTCTGCCACCAGTTCGCACCACTCCGCAGCCAGTTCGCACCACTCCGCCACCAGTTCGCACCACTCCCCTACCAGTTCGCACGTCTCCGCAACCAGTTTGCACCAATCCGCGACCAGTTTGCACCACTCTTTAACAAGTCCGTACCACTCCGCAACGAGTTCGCACCACTCCGCAACCAGTTTGCACCACTCCGCAACCGGTTCCCACCAATCCTCAACCAGTTCTCACCACTCCGCAACCAGTTCGCACCACTCTACAACCTGTTCGCACCACTCTGCAACCAGTTCGCACCACTCTGCAACCATTTCGCACCACTCCGCAACCCGTTTGCATCACTCTGCAACCAGTTCGCACCACTCTGCAACCATTTCGCACCACTCCGCAACCCGTTTGCATCACTCTGCAACCAGTTCGCACCACTCTGCAACCATTTCGCACCACTCCGCAACCCGTTTGCATCACTCTGCAACCAGTTCGCACCACTCTGCAACCATTTCGCACCACTCCGCAACCCGTTTGCATCACTCTGCAACCAGTTCGCACCACTCCGCAACGGGTACGCACCACTCCGCAACCAGGTCGCACCATTTGCAACCAATTCGCACCACTCCGCAACCAGTTCGCACCACTCCACAACGAGCTCGCACCACTCCGCAACCAGTTCAAACCACTCTGCAACCAGTTCGCACCACTCAGAAACCAGTTTGCACCACTCCACAACCAGTTCGCTCAACTCCGCAACCAGTTCGCACCACTCCGCAACCAGTTCGCACCACTCGGCAACCAGTTCCCACCACTCCTCAACCAGTTCGTACCACTCGGCAACCCTTTCGCACCACTCCACAACCAGTTCGCACCACTCCTCAACAAGTTCGCACCGCTCCGCAACCTGTTCGCACCACTTTGCAATAAATGCCCACCACTCCGCAACCAGTTCGCATTAATCTGCAAGCAGTTCGCACCACTCCGCAACCGGTTCCCACCACTCCGCAAGCAGGTCGCACCAATCCGCAACCAGTTCACACCACTCCGCAACCAGTTCGCACCACTCCAAAACCAGTTCGCACCACACCTCAACCAGAATGCACCACTCTGCAACCGGTTCACACCACTCTGCACCCAGTTCGCATCACTCTGCAACCAGTTCGCACCACTCCGCGATCAGTTCTTACCACTCTGCAACCAGTTCGCACCAATCCGCAACCAGTTCGCACCACTCCGCAACCAGTTCGCACCACTCCGCAACCAGTTCGCACCACTCCGCAACCAGTTCGCACCACTCCGCAACCAGTTCGCACCACTCCGCAACCAGTTCGCACCACTCCGCA
>SZWC01028919.1:0-27109 GCA_023375785.1 Penium margaritaceum
GGGGGGGGGGGGGTGGGGGTGGGGCAGATAGGGAAACTCCTTTACATTGCAGTTCACATCCGCCGAGGGGCATGGATCACAATCCAAGAGTCCCGGAGCAGCGATACGGAGTTTCGGAGTTTTGAAACTCCGAACCACCGTCGGCCGCCACCAGAACCAACAGGACTCCAGTCGTGTGTGCGCAGGATATCCTGACTCAGCATGACACGTGTGCGGTCTGACCTGTGGCTGCGACAATGTTGATCCATCAGAGAATCGCTTGCAGTTCGAGGAGATTTTTTTTTTCATCGACAGCTGTCGAGCACTTGCACGTCCGTGAGAGTCAGCCAGGCTCGGAAGGTGGAGATTTGTGCATTTAGGCCCGGAAAGCCACCAAGCCTGTCAGTTGCGTTCGGAATCCGGCCTCTAAGTCGTATGCGCGAGGTTAGCCGCTCGACAAATCTGCCATCTCTCTTCTCATTGGAGTCCGACAAGTAAATCTGCTGGCCATATGCCTGTTTGCAGCCTCCAAACAAATAAGCAAAACACTACGTGGAAGTCGTCACGTGTCGTGATTTGAAAGTGCCAGCACTGCAAATGCATACAACTTCCTTACTGCCTTGACGAAAATAGATGCACATGTTCCGAACCAAGGAGGAAAAGACTTGCTAACTACAGTTAGCGAGAAATTCTCATTGGATTCGGAGGGATTCACGAATCCGGGTGGATTCGTGAATCCGGGTCTCGGATCCGCAAATCCGGATCCAGGTTTGGATTTGGACTCACGAATCCGAATCCAGTCTGAGATTCGCGAACCGGATTCGGTGTGCAGCCTTAACGGACGACGAGGTTGGTGAGGCAGCAGCGGATGACTTCGACGTCAACGTGTCTGACAGCGGCAGTGAGGACTCCCTGGAGTATGCGGCGCAGCCGGAGACCGGACTGCTGACACAGGAAGAGCACGACGCTCAAGGTGCCAGGGTGATGGAGGAGCATGGTGGACTGGAGGAACATGGAGAGGGTGACGAAGGAGAAGAGGCGGAAGATGTCGACATGGATGATGAGGCAGATGAAGATGCCCGGGGCCACAAAATAAGAGGCATGGATGCACTTGTCATTTAAGGTGAGAGTTTCCAATAGTTCTGTGCTTATTTTTTTTGTAGAAATCTTCATTGCATGGACACACCAACATCCATTTTTTAACCACATTTTCATGTCACTGTGCAGGCATAGATCGGAACATTCCATCACCGCATGGCCAAGGTTGGAAGCAAGTACAAGCCCTGGGCTCACAGTGTGCGCCGCATGGGCAATGGGCGGCCAGAGTCTGTGTAGAACATAGTAGTGTGCTTGTGTTAGGCATGGCTGTGATCCCTAGTCCTGTGGTTCCTTTCAACCGTGTTCACACATTTGCTTTCAATAAACTACCCCAGTCCATGTTGTTACAATGGTGAAAATGGAAGTGCACTTATGCGAGAAGCTAAACTTGTTACATTATACTACCAAGGAAGATATGCCATTTTATTTAGTGTGACTACCGTGGCCCATGCTTCCTTGCAATGTATAAAAGCAGGGATCACAGTCATTTGTACTTCTCTCTAACATTTCCAGTCTTTGTCAATGGAGTGCACGCTTTTCCCAACAGCACTACCTATGGTGAATTCATTTTTGTGTGGAGCTGGCACATGTTATTTGATGTCGAGGTTGCACATGGAATGGAGACATTTAGAGGTGAGGCTGTACTACAGCACGTGCCCTGAACCCTTTGACATGGGTGCTCTTTCGGAATACACACCGGAAGAAGTCTTCTATGATGCTGTTGAAGACCTTGACAACGGGACGATCATTAATCCTGCTCGTGCACAGGCTTCTGGCAGTACTGTGCGTTTGTGCCCCATGTGCGACATCATTGGGTGGATCCACACACTACCCCCACAAGTGCAGCGGTGGATAGTGAACGGCAAACCTAGTCCTTTCGAGTAATGTGCTCTCTGCATGAAGTGGTATTGCTAACGTCATCCGAACCTTTGGTTCATTCCGTCATTGAAT
The DNA here is from genome assembly GCA_023375785.1 of Penium margaritaceum. Classification (NCBI taxonomy): domain Eukaryota; kingdom Viridiplantae; phylum Streptophyta; class Zygnematophyceae; order Desmidiales; family Peniaceae; genus Penium; species Penium margaritaceum. Next base: position 2,029 of record SZWC01028919.1, read on the forward strand.
GGTGGAAGACCAGGATTTCTGCTTCTCATGCTTGCAATGTGAAAGGAAACCATGCTAATGTGGTCCAAAACATATGGAATCAATACATGGCCTACCACATTGCATGAATATGTGAAGTATTTGTCATATGAGTTGAAAGAGAGGGTCTGGAAAATACGAAAATACCTGTACTTCAGGTACAAAAAGTGATGAAAAAAACACATTTACCCGGTCCTAAACCGCCCGAAGTGGTCGTAGTCATGCGCACCATAAGGGATCCGGATGGACCCATGGCTGCCAGTGTGGTGGGCAAAAGAGAGGACGGCAATGTGCCAGCTGCACACACATTATGTGGCAGATGTTTCAGGTTCAATCTTTAGTCTTTTTGACAATGATCCGCTGTGTTTTGTATTCTGCAGCACACATTGCACGAATATGTGAGGTATCTGTCATATGAGTTTAAAAAGAGGGTCTGAAAAATACTAGAATACCCCGTAATTGAGGTAGAAAATTTCAAGCGAAAATAGCACATGCACCCGGTCCTACACCGCTCAAAGTGGTCATAGACTTGCGTACCATAAGGGATCTGGGGGGACCCATGGCTGCCACTGTGGTGGCCACCAGATAGGACGGCGATGTGGCAACTTCACACACAGGCTGTGGCACATGTGGCAGCTTCTATGGTTAGTCGATTAGACAATGATCCGCTGTGTTTCGTTTTGTGCAGCACAAATTGCATAAATATGTGAGATATCTGTCATATGCGTTGAAAAAGAGGGTCCGAAAAATACTAGAATACCCTTTACTTGAGGTAACCCATGTACCCGGTCGTACACCGCCAGAAGTGGTCAGAGTCTTGCGCACCATAAGGGATCTGGATGGACCCATGGCTGCCAGTGTGGTGGGAAGCAGATAGGACGGCAATGTGGCAGCTTCATACACATGATGTAGCACATGTCGAATGGATCCCTTGGAGGGGGGTCCAAATTCTTCGAGTCCCCGAGGGTCTTGATGTTGTTCCATGCGACGCATGCATCAAAATGGTCCATACGGGGTCGTGGAGGAAGAAGTTCTCCCCATGGACCAAATCGAGGAGCATCCGGTCCTCCATCCCACAACTGGAGCGGCGGCATCAGACGACCTCGCAGCTTCAGCGGATCCGGAGGATGCTTCCACGTGAAAACAGGGCAGGAGAAGTAAAACATGCGCAAGTCGTGACTTATAAAGTTGACAAGGAGCCGTGGTTCAGCATTGAAACGCGTCTTGTTCAGTCTTTGTCCTGTCAAAAGTTTCCCAGTTTACAATCTCGCACACCACAGTGGGTCCGGATGGACCCATGGCTGCCAGTGAGCCGGGCACCATGCAGGACGGTGATGCGGCGGTTTGACACCCATGAACCAGCACATGTTGTATGGGTCTGCAGGACACGGGCCGAGTCCATTTGAGTCCCACATGCGCTTGATGTTAACCCACCTGACCCACGCATCATACAGGTCCATGTGGCACGCATCGTCGACAACTCCTGCCCATTTCTCCAAAGGCGGCAATGGACGACCCTTTAGCGAAAAGTTGTGCGAGGACGCCATGGCTGGTAGTAAATTTAACGTCGTGAAGTACAATTTGCCAATTCCGTCAGATTACCTCATGAACTCCTTTTATGAGCTCGGTTCATGCAACAGTTGGCCTTTCGCACCCTTTCCACTACGTCACATCAAAATGGGTAATTTTCGTCGGCGAGGTGGCGGTTGGCGTTCTGCCTTGTCAGCGAGGCTGACGAGGATCTCTCGGTTGTCACTAGCGGCCCAATGTCTTTCGTCAGTAACATATCCGATGACAAGTGTGTAATGCCTCCACGTACGCACAGCATTAATTGATGCAAATGGTACACAACAAAGAACGATATGCGTCAAACCTAGGTCCGAGAGGACATGGTTTGTGCACAATATTTTTCCCACAACCTGCGTCTTCCGCACCTCCCCCGGAGGTTTGGCCTCGTACCTGCGCTTGGGCACAAGGGTTCCGCTCCGTTACTATTCATGTTTGAGCGAATAGTGCATGGGCTACGGAGCTATTAATTTCTGTCGATTCCCGTATGAGTAATATTTTTTACCGCGTGGGCGTTTGGTTGCTTTCTCGGTCGGCGTTGATACCTGCGTTATTTCCTGCGGTCCATTGATGCCTGCGTTATTTCTCGCTCGACGACGGGCGAATGAGTTTTATAGTTCCGAAAACTGGGTATATGGTGACCGAACCCTTTTTAATACCTCTCCGTATACACTGTCTCATACACGCCTCATACACTTTTCCTGTTTTGGGGGAGGGAGGGACGGGTCCACCGACATCCCTCGGTCCCTCCCCCCTCCAGAGTGTATGAGATGAGTCTATGAGAGGGTGTATGTGGCGGAAATCACAAAATGTACACAAGTTTGAATCTCGTGACTTCTTGAAATTTCTCGTACGAGAGTACACTAGTGTCTCTTTGAATATCCCCCCACATACACCGTCTCATACACTCACCTCATACACTTTTTTTGGGGGAGGGGAGACGGGTCCGCCGACATTGTTCGGTCCATCCCCCCCCCCTCCCCCTCCCGTGAAGTGTATGAGGCGAGTGTATGAGGGGGTGTACGTGACGGAAGTCACAAAATATACACAAATGTACATCTTGCGACTTCATGGAAATTCTCTCACGAGACTACACTAATGTATTTTTTAATACTCCTCCCACATACACCGCCTTACACTCACCCGCTACCACGGGACCAAGCAGGAGCCCGGACAAGCCAAAAATTTAAACCCACAATCCCGGGTGTAATTAGGAGATGGGTTTGTTCGAGGTTTGACTATTCGAGTACCTCGTTTACGAGCGGTTTGCATGGGGGGTCCGAGAATCCCCCGTACGATAGAAGGAAACCTGCTGAGCCCCGCGGTAGTGGGGCCAAGCAGGTTCTCGGGCAAGCAAAAACATAAAACTCACAATCCCAGGTGCAAGTAGGAGATGTGTTTTTGCGCAATAAAGACTCTCACGATCCGAAGAACCCCATTCAAAAAATGCAAAGACAACCAAACAGTAATATGTAAGTTACGTTTTTTCAGTTATGATAAGGTATGCACTTAAGGAAAAAAAAGTCACATACTATTTCACCATGTGTTTCAATCATATTCGACAATATATGCAAAACATTCTTAGTGCAAGGAAATGAACAAGTGTCAACCATCAAACTTCTATGAACGTTCCTAAGATATCGACCTAGTATGTTCACTGGAACATGAGTGTACATTTTTAGGGTGATTGGTCATAAGTGTGGTAATGCTCCTGTACCCACTCCCTCTATCCTGGCTTACTTTGGGCCACCACGACTGCCCGTTGTCTCCTCACTTGTGTCATCTGTGGCATTCCCTGCCTCGTCTTCTAAATCACTCACACCCTCACTGTCATTGGCTGCGTCACCTACGTCATCTTCTGCATCATCTGCGTCCTCCCCTGTGTCACCTACATCCTCATTAGAGTCTACTACCGACACTGTTTCACCAGCCCTGAATTCTGCACAAGATCTTAGCAGTTCTTTACTGATCCATGCATCTCAAGGGATAGTTCCCGTCACCGAACCAGAGTCTTACATGGCTTGGGGGAGGTTGCGCTTCCTTCCTTTGCACTTGAGTGGTCCTGTCTCTCCCCGTGTCACACGATCCAGTGCATCTTTCACCTCGATGTGGCCTCGTCGGCCAGCCTACCTTGACACACGCTCGCCTCCCCATGTTTTTACTAATTCAATCTTGAACAATCTCCCAATCCATGCCGTAACCCCTCGAGTGTGCCCGCGCGTGCGTGCGCGTTTGTGTGTGTGTGTGTGTGTGTGTGTGTGTGTGTGTGTGTGTGTGTGTGTGTGTGTGTGTGTGTGTGTGTGTGTGTGTGTGTGTGTGTGTGTGTGTGTGTGTGTGTGTGTGTGTGTGTCAGGATTCGACAGTGGATTCCCGAATCCCAAACGAGACCAGCCCCTGGATCCGGATTCGTGAATCCGAATCCGGATTCGGGATTCGTGAACCAGATTCACGAATCCCAGGATTCGTGTGCAGCCTTATTGTCCGTTGAGGACCCCCTGGGGTCTGCCTCAGGGTCGTAGTCCGACGCCTCACTGTCGTCCGTTGCTGCCCCTTCTTCTCGCCCTGCCCCTTGATCTGTCTCAGCTCGAGCAGGTCGTCCTCCTGCTGCTGCCTCTTGTTCTGCTCTTAGCGCAGCTGCAGGTTCGTGAGGCCGAGGTGCAGCAGGGTTTGGACACCTCTTCTTCGTGTGCCCCTTACGGCCACACTTCGGGCAGATGAAGTTCCGTTTCCGGAGCGGCGCACGCTCCATGCGGGCACTCCTGGGATGACCACGGCCACGTCGCGGACCGGGTTGGCCCCAACCAGGCGGCACAGGTTGGTTCAGTCCGGCAGAGGAGAGTGAGGGCATAGGGTTGCCGTAGGTGAGGCTCCAATACTGCACCGTCTTTCCGTGGCTCACGTGCGCTGTCGGGTCCTCGCCCACCTCCATCATGAGCGCACACGAATGCTGGCATGGCTGGCCGAATTCGCGCCACCGACGACACTCACAGCTTCCCATGGCAAGATCCACATGCCGGCGTACGTTTGTTGGGCCACGAACCACTACCGACGACGGACCCTTGATGATGACGTCGTAGTCTCGCGCAACTGCAGAGCTGTGAAGCAGGCGTCTCGCCGGAGCCGGGGCAAGAGTCCCGTTGCACTTGGCTATCTGCTCACGACGCTGCGCCATGATGCCCTGCACAAAGTAGTACACTTGCAGGAAGCAGTAGAAGGGGTAGAGTTTGCGGAGGCTCCTTAGACGGGCGTTCAGCGACTCTGAAGCGTTGCTGGTGATATGCCCCTCCCGAGGCACAGTGCACATGTATGAGGTCCATTTTTGAAGAGGTATGTCTCCCTGTTCGTCCGGGCCTGGGATGAGATAGCCCGTGGCACGTTCGCTCACTGCCCGTAGGTGACGTGCTGTCCGGTGAAACTGGTCGTGGGTCAGTGCCTGTGCGCACTTCCAGGCCCAGTAGGCCGCCTTCTTCCCAAACTTCTCCTGAACGTTTCTGCGGAGATGCCAGGCACAATAAGTGTGGGTAGCGCCGGACAAATGTCGCACCAGGACCTTCGCCAGGTTAGCTTCTCTGTCAGAAACAATGACGGCACCTGTAGTACAAGCGCTAGGGTAAGCTGTTGCCAAATTCTCGCAAAACCACATCAAGTCCCCTCGTTCTCACTGGACACCAGAGCCCAGGCCATCGGGCATGCGTGGTCGTTCGCGTCAAAAAATTGCGCGACCAGCATGACTTGCTTGTGGCCGTTCTTCAGAAATGTGCCATCCATTGTGATGATCCTCCGGCTGTAGTCCCAACCAAGGCGAGTGCCGCCAGGCGCCACAAAGGCCCACTTGAATTTGTTCTGTGCATCCTGCTCCGCAACAACATGCTTAGCCGGATCAATGTGTTTCATCAGCAAGTACAATTTATAACACCTTGAAAGAGGAAAGTGAAAAGGTATGACAACAAGACTTTCACATACGTGGCGAGACGCACCTCCTAACACAGCGCCGGAAACATAGCCCATGATTTTGCCTTGGTGCCCATGTGGTAGGCCTGAGCCATAGTTATTGTACAGTACAGCGTACTGTTGGCCACCTGAATACCCGCGGCTTCCTTGATGATGGCTCTCAGTGTGGCTTGAGGTGTTGTCGGATCCACATTGGAGGTGTTGCTGTGATATGTGCCTTGCAATCCACCTTGTGGTTTGGGCAGGGCTCCCACGGCCAATAATGAGCGTGCATCAGTGCCCTTTTGTGACATGGGACAGTTTCACCGCCCCCAGCTTTGAAGAGACAACTGCGCAAACGTGCCACGCGCAACCACGTCTGACAGCCTCCACGCATCGTACGTCGATCTGTCCAGGCTCGCTGCGCACCCACTACAGCCCAAAGCGGTTGGCTACTGCGTAGTCTTTGATGGCCGCCATGCACGCAGCCATGTTGCGGAACTTTCTGCCCTCCACGAGGGCGTCACCATCTGCCTTTGTTTTCTTCGTCGTAGAATCGGGGGAGCTGTCTGACGTTGCTGCAATAAGGAGAGGATAGAGAGTTCGCGAAGCATCCCCACCCTGAATTTAGTGGACCGGGATGACAGTCAAAGAAGTACTCTTCACAAGTATGACGAACGCACAACGGCAAGACCGGACTTTCATGACAGCATGACAGTCAAATAAGTACAAAACGGTACACACAAATCACCAGTGGAGCCACTAGGACATAGTACACGGTGCCTTGCCCACGACTGGGTGTACGATGGAGTCTCGGTCTGCTCCGGGGAGCGTGGTCTCCGCATCTTCTGCTTCTAAACGTCTTTCCCTGTCCTCATAATCCCGATCTCTGTTCAGCCAGAAGAAGAGTTCTTCCTCGGCACCTGATTCATGGTAGAAAACGTGGTGTGCCGGACTGTGAGGCTGAGCTGGAGGAGGCACTGGAGGAACACCATGGTCGGCAGGGCGATAGGCGCGTTGTTGAGGTGGTTGTGCAGGGGGTCGTGCCGCAGGTTTGGCAGCGGGTGGAGCAGCGGGTCGTGCCGCAGGTCGGGCATCGGGGGGTGCAGCGGTTCGTTGCGCAAGTCAGGCAGCGGGGAGTGCAGCGGGTCATGCCGCATGTCGGGCAGCGGGTGGTGCAGCGGGTCGTGCCGCATGTCGGGCAGCGGATGGTGCAGCGGGTCGTGCAGCGGTATGTGCAGTGGTTGCTGCAGTTGGGCATCCAGAGGGTGGTACAGCGTGCGGTACAGCAGGTGGTACAGCGGGTGGTGCAGCGGGTGGGTCAGCGGGTGGTGCAGCGGGCGGCGCAGCGGGTCGTGCTACGGCTGGTACCACTGGTCTTCCAACGTGTGGTGCCGCAGGTCGAGCAGCGGGTGGTGCAGCGGGCTGAGGGTGTGCGGGTTTTGCACCCAGCGGGGCCACACCCACGGCAGTGGAGTGCCACCCCGCAGCCGTCGGTGGGTTCGGCCGTCCAAAGTTGTGCCGCCTTGGGTCTGAAGGGCCACACACAGTTGTGGCATCTGTTGCCTGCGAGGGCGCATGACGGGGAGGTAACGGCCGTGGCACGTGGAACTGAGCCGCCACGGGCAAGCCCCCCTAGCCAGAGGTGATAGCCCGTCCTCGTGTGATTGGGCCTAGCGGTGGTGAGAGCGTGGAAGTTGTAGAACGCAGTGCCTGGGCACATGACAGGGGTGGACGAGTGGACGGCTTTGTCGAATGTACATGAACCGGTCGAGCAGAGGCAGGAGCCTCCGCCCTCCGGGCACTGCCCCAGGTCTGGGGCGCCATAGCGCCAAGAATGGGCACATTGGCATTTTCTGAACACAATAAATGCCTGATGTACCCTGCAAATCGACTCACCTCGCTTGATGAGGAGAGAGAGCGCCATGTTGACGCTCCACCGCGAACACACAAAACCCTGGCATAGTCGCACATCGGCGATGGAGAAGCCGAAATGACAGACACAGTGGGGGGGGCCTCGCTAAGCCCCCGTCCATGCTCACGCTAACTCTGACTTTCCGCCAACGCATGTCAGGGACCATTGCAACGTACATGGACGGGTTATGCAACCAATCCACGTGCAGTACACACGTGAGACAAGGGTCAAGGGTCATTGGAGCACCTCCATTTGCGTACATGCAGGTTCGGCAGCCAGGCTGGCATTTGAGCATGCAGGCCGTGTTTCATCTGCCTTATTTTTTATGAGTGTACGTAACTTCAGCATAGCAAAGGAGAAGCAACGACAAAGATAGCGGAAGACCTCTATTGTTATCTAAAAGTAACTACCCCTTCCATTGTGACCGAGCGGATCGTCGAACCAAGTATTTCTGTATACATGTGTACACATTTGAAGTTGCGTTCACCGGCATGCAGCGTCTTGTTGTACGAAAAGCGGAAAGGAAACGGAAAAATTGAGTTCAGATGAAAAAAAGTAAGAGTGTGTCCAACGTGCTACACATATAACGCAGGTACTGGTAGTCCTTGATAAGTGAAAGTACCATGTGTGGATGGTTGCTTTCCCACTGAGCAACGGGCGGATGGCTGCTTTTCTTCCGAATGACGGGTGGATCGTTACTTTTGTTCCGAACGACGGGCGGCTGAGAGTCACACTTTGCATTTTATGGGTATCTGAGCTATTACACCCTACTAAAAAATACACTAGTGTCCTCTTGTGAGAGAATTTCTAGGAAGTTACGAGATTTACACTTGTGTACATTTTGTAACTTCCACCACACACACCCCCTCATACACTCGCCTCATACACTCCGGAAGGAGGGGGGGAGGGACCGAGCGATGTCGGCGGACCCGTCCTCCCCCTCACAAACAGAAAAAGTGTATGATGTGAGTGTTTGAGACAGTTTATGTGGAGAGGTTTAAAAAAAACACTAGTGTACTCTCGTGAGGGAATTCCTAGGATGTCACGAGATGTACACTTGTGTACGTTTCACGACCTCAGCTACATATACCCCCTCATACACTCGCCTCATAGACTTCGGAGAGGGGGGAGAGGAGGGGAGGGACCGAGCAATTTCGGCGGACCCGTCCCTTCCCTCCAAAAATAGAAGAAGTGTATGAGATGAGTGTATGAGACGGTGTATGTGGGGAGGGGGTAAAAAAAACACTAGTGTACTCTCATGAGAGAATTTCCAAGAAGTCGTAAGATTTACACTTGTGTACAATTTGTGACTTCCGCCACATACACCCCCTCATACACTCGCCTCATACACTTGGGAGGAGGAGATGGACCAAGCAAAGTCGACGTACTGGTCTTCCCACCCCCTCTAGAACACAAGAATGTGTATGAGACACACATATGAGACGGTGTATGTGAGGGGGTATTGAAAATAGAAACTAGTGTACTCGTGTGAGATATATTCGAGGAACTTATGAGATGTACACTGGTGTACGTTTTGTGACTTCTACCACATGCACGCCCACATACACTTGCCTCGTACACTGCGCTGGGGGGAGGGGGGAGGAGTCCCGTCCGATCGAGTGTCACATACATGAGCAAAAGTGTCTTGTACATACGTGAAATTGTTCCGTATATGTACGAAAAAGCCTGGAAGACAATGTAGGAGGGCTCTTAGAATGTGTACGCAAACTAGGTGTTGCAAGGAACTCTTAACAGACGTTTAATGGTCTAAACATAAAAAATATCATCATAATCCTTGTAATCTTCAAAGAAGCTGATTTCTTGGCAGGTACCTATACACCCATCTAGCATTGTACAAGATACCTACGATTAACCATACCTCCACTACCAAGAAGACACACCTCCTCCAAGCCCACTGAGTAGAGTAATTGAAGTTGCGGACAAAGAAGAGGGCATCACATGACTCAATGAAGCTCCAACAGTCCGATTCCCAAAAGCGCTAAACTCTGGACACAGGAAACACCTCAAAGAAGGGGCTCGCATCCCCGAGGCGAGATTTTCCATCATGTTAGTACTTAGGGAGTCTGACAGAAGTGATCCAATCTCAGACTTGAACAAGCCGAACATCAGCCAATCGACCATGCCTGCGCTTGAAGGGAGTGACATAGTGAGGGATGGACTACGAGAGACACGGTTCCATACCCATGTCTTGTATGACATGGCCTTGAGAGAGAATAACTGAGAAATGTGTGACTTAGAGAGAAGCATGCGGACACCATCAGCAAGAGTGCCGTTCCATCATTTTAAGACATCATTCTGCTGGGTTGCGTAGGGAGCGGAGGGATCCATATGCACATGACTCTAGGAACCAAGAAGTGGATCCCATGAACTCCGCGGTCAAAGTATAAAACACGTAGACAAAGTTCACACACAAGCTCGTCTCAGATGAGCCAATAGCATGAGAAGACATTGCTCTTCTGATGTCCAACACATCCTACTGATCCTTAATTTCTTTTATTGAATTGGTCCAAATATACTGATCCTTAATTCTGTTCAAATGTTTATCATTGAGACAGGCGTAAAAGCGACCAAGACCACCAAGGGTGTCATGATGCAAGGGCCCCATGATGTCTTTCTTGCACACATTCAAGTAGTTGAGACAACAAGAGTCAGACGTAGAAAAGGGAGAATGATGCATTTTACTCTGTGTGCTATCATTTTTATCTGCGAGGCAGGGGCTAGGAAAGGTGAATGCATGCATGCCATAAGTAGGCTAGGTGCATAGCAAGCTGCCAATGGCAGCAGAAGCATTGTAGCTATGGCAGAGACTATGATGCAAGATTTGAGTGTGCACTGGGGAGAGGGGCCGTTGTCAGGCGAACTTCTGCCGCTGATCCGCGGGGAAACCAATCCGCGGAACAGGGAACCGGCAATGCGCGGAACCGCGCAAAGGCACGCTGGCTCCCACGGCAAGAGCGGTCGAGCATGGGGTAGCGCGGAATAAGGAAAGAGCGCAAAACAGGTCAAATGGGGGGAAGCTACCGCAGGTTGACATTGTCATCTGTGGCGGCCGACCTACGGCTATCTCAAGCGCTTGTGACGGAAGGGCAGGAAAAGCGGCAAGAAAATCTGCGGTGGGGAAGGAACAGGGGACGAGCCGCAGGACAAAGGCACAATCGCGGAGATAATCAAGCAAAGGAGGCAGGGAGGCGGGCGGACGGAGCGATCAGAGGAACAACAACCAATCAGCGCCGGAGTTGGCACATCAATCACAGAAGAATACTTGAAGGATGCACCGCGGAGGACGAAGATTCAAGGAAGAACACGAAGACCGCGCTTGCGAGCCGCGGATGTAGAAGATAACTTAGTAGAGATAGGAGAATGATGTTCCCTGTGCTTCAGGATGAGACCCGCGGTATGCATACACACCGCGTGGAGTCCAAGTAAAAGGAAAGAGGCCGACATGTGAGAGATGAGACCCATGGCGCGTAGACGCGTCGTGCGGAGTCCCAAGTAGATAAGGCCTAGGTAGCAGTAGCACAAGTCGTCGACAATCTTGGTCGCTCTCTTACATCAGTGCTCCAAGTTCTGATGTACTTTGCATCCGATTATCAAAGACATTCAGCCACTCCCATCCATGCCCTCAGTGTTCCGCTCCCTTGTTCTCCATCGCTCTCGGTGTTTGACCGCGGTGTGGGGCTGAGTGCGTAAAAGAGCCAAGCCTGGAGTGAAGTGAGCTGCCGGTGGTGCCCTTGCTTGTGTATGGCCGCGGAACGAGGTTCCGCGGAGAGGGGCTGGAAGCCACGAGGTGGCTGGCTCACGTGTGGCAAGAAGTGGACCGCGGAGCGTCACTCATTCGGTGAGGTTCTTGCGTATAGCTCCAGGCTAGTGGTTTGCGTAGCTGTTGGTTGTCTGAAGTTATTAGAGCAAGCCTGTAGCTTGTGTGACAGAGCGCGAAAAAGACCAAAACCCAGTGAAGTGAACGCCTGGCGGTGCCCTTGTGTGTACACAGTCGCGGAGCAAGGTTCCACGGAGAGGGGCTGGAGGCCACGAGGTGGCTAGCTCGTGTACAACAAAGGGATCACAAGGTGTCACTCATTCGGCAAGGTTCTCCCGTATAGGTCCAGGTCTGCAGTCCGCGGAGCTATTCATCACCCAAAATCAGTGTTGTAGACAAGTACTCAACTGTAGGAGTGCCTAGTCCGCGGATAAGTGGAACAGGGCTGGTGCGGAGATAGTTAAGATCGCGGCAAAATTGGGGGTATCAGTGTCATGGTGCGGTGAGCGTGGACGGTTCCTCGCTCTTTGTTCAGAGGAACTACACGTGCCCTCAGATCATTCGTACATGTTGGCGGCAAGCTTTGTGCATCAGGACGTAAGACGGCGACACCCACCATATCAGCAGCAGTCATCTGTGCTGTGCTTCCTACCGCGCCGGACTCCTCACCTGCACTGTCTCGCACCCCAGTCAGCTCCTCCCCAGGCTCTGATCCGCTCGTTCAGCACCGGAGGGTAACCGAGTGGCTGGAACAGCTGTACTGGCATCGTATCATGAACGCGTTGGGCGAGCGTGTGGAAGTGGAAACTGTCTACAGCCAAGGCAGCTGTGGATCCAGCCAGCCTCAAGAGGGACAGGAAGGTGTATCACTGGCACCGCAATGGTTCTCCGATGCCCTACCATCGTTGGAACTGTCTTCCGCTGGTGGAGAGTTGGAGGCCTTCCACGGACTGGTTTACCAGCGTCGTGGCGGACAGCAACCACCAACAGCCATCAACCCAACACTACAGCACTCATCACCCTCGATGAACCCGCCACTCGAGGAGGTGACCTTTATGGATGCAGGGTTTCAGGAACTCTCCATGCCGAACAAGCAACATCCGGATGCGGAGAATATGCAGGTGGAGAACACAACATCCGCATCCAATCAGAATCCGCCGCAGATGCATCTGCAACCGCAGATGCAGGGAAGCATGCAGGCGGAGACACCGGTACCCTCACCCTCACAATTGCAGCTGAACCAGTTACAGGCGGAACAGGCACCACACCCTACGGGATCATTGCCGATGGGATCCACGGTGAACCTCCCAGCAGCAGCATTACGACAGAATCAGACGCAACCCCAACACCAGTCCATGGGGGGTATGCAGGTGGGAGTAGAACCGCAACCCTCCGCAACGGGGCCAATGCAACAGCAGGTATATCAACAACAGCCACTCTCAGGAATTCCGATGGTGGGGATGCCCAAATCACACCATGTGATGGGTGCGTAGGTGCAGCAGATGAATAACTCACAGGTGATGGCAGGTGGAAGACAGGCAACGACTGCAACCACTGCGCAGCAGCTGAAACTCCAGCCTCAGCAGTTTATAACCACAACACCGACAGGAGCGACCACCCATCACTCCGCGACGACGCCGGCACCTCTGCCGAACACCCAAGTGCTTGGGGGCACTATACAAGGAAACACCGCGACCCAGCCTCCTGGAGTCCAACCGCTGATGCATCAGCAAGTGCCATCCGGGGGCATGATGCAGGCGGGCTCTACGATGCCATCCTCCGCTCCAGTCTCACAGCCATGGACAACTCCGCTCCAGCAGCCGATGAATACCACGCAGGTGGGGATGAGTCAGCAATCATTTATACCAAACATGCAGCATCAGCCACCCTTGGGAATGGCACCAACGCCCCTGCCTGCCGCGCTCTCGTACCAGTAGACCCACCCACAACAGCCAGCCGGACCCATGGCGGGGGGGTACCTCTCCAGGTGCCATCCCTAATGCCGCAAGTTCAAATGATACCACAGGGTTGCTCCAATCCACTACCGCATCAGATGATGGGGATTCCGAACTCCGCGGGAGCCACGACAATCCACGTTCCCCCAATCCTGATATTTGCGACGGCCAGCACTGGACCAATGATTCCCCTGCACTCCGCGGCTGTAATCCCTCTGGCTCAGGCTTATTGGATACCGCAGCTGATGGCATCACCGACACAGGGAACCCAGGTCCCGCTCCCTGGGATGACATTCTACTCCACACCCTACACTGCTTCCGTACCAGTCCACTCTTCCTGGTACACGCCCCAACCACCCATGCAGTCAGGATCTCACATGACCGCGGGACAGCCCTCGATGCAGATCCACCACACTGCATTGATGACTAACTGCAGTATTGTGCCTCAGCTGCAGTACATCCGCTCTGAACCTACAAATCTGCCACGACTGGACACCTTCAAAGGTGCTCCGGAGGAGGACCCCTGGACTTGGCTCAAACAAATCACACTCTACGCCAGCATTGGCCGCATCCCACCTGACCTCTGCCTTGCCACCGCGGAACTTCACCTGGTACAATGCACGCGCATCCTTCCCATCCTTCGAGGAATTTGGCAACACCCTCATTGAGCGCTTAAAGCACCTGACAAAGGAAGAGGCCCTGAGGAAGATCGAGAAGGAAGTTATGCGCAAAGATGACGACATCCGCAGATTCCTAGACCAGTTTCTGACCTGGGCTTCCGTGGCCAAGAACCCGCAGGGAGAGGGTCTTCCGTTGTGGGTCCTACTGCAAAATCTGATCCGCGCACTCCCGGATGAGGTCAACGGCCTCATGATTGCTGATCGCTACCATTCCCTACAGGACGTGGTGTAGGATGCCATAGCCATATCCGCCAGCCAACGGTCCACACGACAACAACAGAGCGGAGACACCCCAGCGCCATCTTCATCGCAGAACCAGCCTCCGCAACAGAAGCCCAGAGCCTGTTACACTTGCCAAAGTTTGGAGCATATTGCCCGTGAATGCCCTCACCGCCGACAGGCAGCTCCGCGCCCTGATGCAGTTACCCAAGATCCCATGGTCCAACAGTGGCACCAATACTATAGCCACCCATGGCCGGGATAGCAACAGCAACAGCAACAGCAGCAGCAGCAACCACTTCCGCCCCCAACTGGCCAGTCCCAGGCCGGACAGGGGAATGGTCAAGGCATTCTACCAAATCCGCAACCAGCTTCGAACCCTGCAGCCGGCGCACGCTTTGTGAAGCTGGGGCTGCCAATGGGTGAAACCGAAACCACGGAAGTAGCCCCCACGCCTGAAGAAGCGGAACTCATCACACAGGCTCAACGCTTGGACTCTGTAGGTGGGATCTATAGTAAGCTGCGTAGGTCCACAGCGATTTGCGACGAAAGGCGGAGGCTGTAGAAGCCCGACTACAGGACACTGTTAAAGCCTGTTTTGTGCGACCCCCTGAAAAGCGTCGCACCAAGGATATCGTGTAGACAGACGGTCCGCCTTTTGAGACCACCCTATCTACTCCTCATACTCCTCCCCTTCCTGCTGCCGACTCCGCGGATCCCATGGAGAAGCTCTTCACCACCCCCATCGCGTCCGTAAACTTCTTCGACTTTCTCCGCATCCATCCTGAACTGGCTCCGCGGCTCAAAGAGGAGTTCACCCGAGCTAACCATCGCCTCCAGACGGTCGGCATCTCCCTCATTTGTACCACACTGCCGCCTGGCACCCAGAACACCCGACAAAAATACCGAAGAAATCGACTGGGGATGGGTACCGCAGCCCCTCGAACCACCTCGCCGAGATGACCGACACTACGAGGTCGCCTGCTGTGTGGTGTGGATCTGCGGGCAAAAATTCCTCGCGATCATCGACACCGGGACAACCCATACCACGATAGCCTTCCGCGTCCTCTGTGTGGTCGGATGGGCGGATCACATTCTTCCCACGCGCCGATTGTTCAGCAACGCAGCTGGTGGAATGGACTACGTGGACGGTGAGGTGCAGGGGCTCCCTTTGCAGGTGGGGTCCCTCCACGAACCAGTGGACGTCCAGATTATGAAGTCCAGAACCTATGACGACCTCTTGGGCATGGACTACCTCCTTCTGCAACAGGCCAACCTGTTGTTCTCCCTTGGTGTTATGCAACTCACATCCGCGACCGATTCCAAGGAGTACGCCCTGATCACCGCCGGGGACCGGGTGACGGTGCCTGTCACCGGCGGCGTGTCCTTCTCTCTCTCTCTCTCCGATGTTGCACAAGAAGACTCCCAAGCTCGTCCCGAGCATGACCAAGCACGCGGACATGACACAGTCGAAACGGAGCTAGTACAGGCTGCGGAATGGCAACAACTCACCGCGGACTCCGTAGCACCAAGCGAGCGAAATAACCTTCTCGGGTTGTGGCAGCGCGGAGAGCAAGAGCTTGGCACACAACTACCCCTGGAGGACGAGGAGGAATTTTACCCCATCGGCACCCAGACCCCGCCGCCTCCCCCTCGGTGGGATCACATCCTGCAACCCCGTCTCTCTCCATCCCAGAAACAAGAATTCTGCGATCTTCTTGACTCCTTCGCAGACATCTTCGCCGGCTCACCAACAGACCTTGGGGCGGTTGATGCCTTCCACGTCATCTCCACAGGGACCGCCCCCCCCCCACAAAGCAAAAAGTCCGCCGTATCCTCCCGGACCAGGAACAAAGCATCACCGAAGGCCTTGTGGAGCTGAAGGCACAAGGAGTGATTGTCCCCATTGTGAGTCCCTGGAGCGCCAACTTGGTTATTGTCGGCAAGCCTGATGGATCCAAGAGGTTCTGTGTTGACTTCCGCGACCTCAACCGAGTCACGGAGGAGGATGCCTACCCCATGCCTCTGATTTTTTACATCCAGGAGCGACAGCAAGGCCGCGGATGGTTTGCAAAGCTGGACGTCAATACGGCCTTTCATGCTGTCCCCATGCATCCACACTCAATCGCCAAAACTTCCTTTGTCACGCCGAAGGGCCTATACGCCTTCACCCGCATGCCCTTTGGTCTCCGCAACGCCAGTGCAACCTTCCAACGCGTCACGGACTCTACCCTCTGCGGCATTCCCAACGTGAGTTGTTACATCGATGACATCATGGTTGCAGCTCATGACTTCGTGGAGCTCTTCTCCTCCCTCATCGTTGTCTTCTCCGCCCTCCGCATGGCCAACCTCAAGTTGAAGGCGGCCAAGTGTTCAATCTGTGCAGCGGAAATGGAATTCCTGGGGTTCATCATGAGTGCTGAGGGTATTATGACCGACCCAGAAAAAAATCGCGACAGTCCAGGAATGGCGTCAACCCACAACCGCGGCACAAGTCAAGATCTTCCTCAGCTTCGTCTTCTTCTACCGCAAATTCATCCGTGACCATGCCCGCATCATCCGCCCTTTGCAGCAGCTCACACACCAGGATGTAATTTTCGAGTGGACGTCGGAGTGTGCCGCAGCATGAGCGGAAATCAAGCATCGACTGGTTACCGTGCCCATGCTAGAATTCCCCGACTTCAATCTCCCCTTCTCAATTACCACCGACTGGTCGTGGGACGGCCTTGGGGCGGTCTTGTCGCAGACGGCCCAGGATCCCATCCAACGGGTCATTGCCTACGCCAGTAGTGCACTCACAGATGGTGAGCGGAAATACCCACCTGTGAAGGGCGAGTGCCTGGCTGTTCTATGGGCTCTCCAGCACTTTCGCAACTACATCAAGAATAGCAAGCCTTTCACCGTCCTCACCGATCATCAAGCACTTCACTGGCTCCTCACCACTCAGAACCATGAGGGCATTTTGGCCAAGTGGGCTCTCCTCCTACAGGGCTACAACACGAAAGTCAAGTATCAGCCTGCTTTGGCCAACCGCAACGCGGATGCTCTCAGTCGCCTGCCACGAGAAGTATGGCAAGCCTCTGGAGATCCTCCCCCCAATCCACTCCTCCACCTGCAGAAATCAATCCCCAGTGGGAGGGTGTCGCCCGAGAACTCACCGACGATGAGCAAAGCATTGTGCATCAACTGTTGGCTGAGTCACTCCCCTCCACGGACCTGGATATCGCGGAGCCACCTCCTGCTCTCCCCTCCGACAGTCTCCAACTCGCCCGCCGTTTCAATCCCACCATCCGCGGTTGGACCTTGGAAGAGATTGCCGTACACCTACCCCCACGCTCTTCCCTCCCACATCCTCGACGGGCCGCGTCCGCTGCTCCATCGGCCCTTCATCCCCCACAACCACCAATGACACCTGCCGCCTCCCCTCTCCTTTCCAACCACCATCCTCTTTCCCTGGTCGACTTTTTCCTTGCGATGTGCGGACATATGACATGCTCCTGGCGGCGGACTGGCTCGCACCGTGCAAAGCGGATATATTGCTTGGCGCTGGCATTCTCAACCTCATTTCCGCCTCCGGCATTCGATCTTTCACTCCACTATTCACTTCACCTCGACCGCTCTCGGCCTTTCCTCCCATGGTTACTCCACGCACCGGTCCCGGCACTCGACTCACCCGACGTGTCACGCGAAGCTCTGGTATGAACCGCAGCACACCCTCCGCAATGACTCGCCCTTCCAGTACGGGGTCCGTGCCTCCGATGAGGGGGGGTGGGGCATTGAGACGTCAGCTGCGGCGACAATCCGTGGATCAGACCGCGGCACCTGTTGCAGGCACAGCAAGTCCAGCGACACCTGCAGAACACGCTCCTACAAGCACGGATCCACCGGCAAAAACCTCTCCGAAATCAACCGGCGCACGACAGCCATCTGGCCCAGCCGCACCGGCGGCACTAACGGGTGCACTACCCCCAACTAGACCTCCTACACCACCAACGACGGCAGCCCCGCCAGTGGCACCATCTGACGCACCTCCGCCACCAAGTCCTTCCGCACCTACCGCGCACTCCTCTTCCCCACCGGCCTCAAGAGGCAACCCGACCCAGGGAGCACCGCAACCCCAGCTCAACGCGGGAACAATAATGGAGGGTGCGCGGACCTATCTGCAGGAGAGCTCGGGGGACAGCGGTGACCAACCCAGGGCCAATCGCTTGCTGGACGTGGTTAGCAGCGTCATCGTGCACCTCCAGGATGAGCTCCCAAAGGCAATCCGCGCAGAAATGACTGTCGCATTTTTTGGCGAAGCCTGGCAGGTGGTTCTGAAGGGTGCAGCCAAGGCGGCCCTGGCTCTTGGACAGCACGCACGACAAGAGCAGCTGCTGGAGACGGCAGGAGCGGAGCGCCTCATTTTGGCGCTCCGCAGCATCTTCGACCTCCGCCCGGAACAAGCCCATGATATGACAGGGGTGGCGACATTCCTCGATAGGGTGCACCCAGACCGCACTGTGAACACTGCCAGAGAATGGTGGCTCCAGGTACGCCGCGACCAAACGAGTGATCCTACGCGGCGCTATGTGCATCTGCTCCAGGAACGAGCCCGGGCCCTCACTATCTACCACGTCCACCAGATGCCAGCAGGAACGATGGAAGCACCATGCAGGAAGTTCGCAGCAAAATAGTGGAGATGGGGTTAACTGATTCGGGCCACTGCCGCCAGATGGGGAGTACAGTACATGGCCCAGGAGCTTGAAAGCATCTCCGCGGAAGAGTGGCAGAGTAACGGCTCGTACATGGCCATCGAAAAATGTTGGCGCCTGACACAAGAGGGGGTGATGCGCCACAAGATCGCAACCGCGTTAGCAGAGGAGCTGTGGAAGGCACTTCATGAGGTGGGCCAAGCGCTGAAGGAAGAAGCGGTGTGGCACTGGGCTGGGGAAGCTGTGGAAGTATGCAGGGAGGAAAAGAACCATACCGTTACGGAGACAGAGGAGGCTCAGGATTATCTCCAGGACTCCCCCAAAATCACACAAGCGCGGAACAGGCTGCAGGAACTATGGCAACGAGAGGCGGAGGAGCAAAAGAAGCAGGCGGAAGCGGCAGCAGACCGAGTGGTAGCGGAACTTGCAGCAATAATGCAGACAGAAGCAAAAAGCAAGATGGCGGCCGATCAAGTGATACAGGCAGAAGAAGCAGCAGGAAAGAAGGAAGAGGCAAGACGTAAGGAAGCTGCTGAACGGGCAGTAGCGGAAGCAGCGGCGGCAGCCGAAGTGCAAGGTGCAGCAGGGCGGGCATCAGTAGAAGCTACATCCGCGGCACAAAAGAAGGCAGTGACGGAACGAGTGGGAGCAGAAGCGACAAAGCAAACAGAAGAGAAGACGGTGGCAGAGCGGGCAGCAGCAGAGGAAGGGAAAAGAGAGCGGACTGAGGTATCATGAGCCAAAGAGGGAGCGACAACAACCAAAGAAGGGGCACGGAAAGAGGCATCACGGCCTACCCTATCGGCAGCTACATGCGACAGGAGAGCCAGACTTCAGGGTACTCCCTGAAGTCTGGTCCTCTTGGCTACTGCCAAGAGGGCCGCTGCATCAGCAGCTGCTAGCAAGCAGGCCGCCCCATCTAACGTCGCCTCGGTTAGCCGCGTGGCTACGCCACACAAGGAGCGTACCGCGGTTGGGCCAGCCCCGTCCGCGGAAACCACACCGACATCTCGCCAGCGGATTCACGGCAAACGAGCTGTGGCCGACAATACCGCTGAGGAGCCCGCCACCAAACGCAGCAAGCAGCGCCGCCCGACACAGGACGCCCTCCCGGGCATCGACTCGGCACAACTGGCGCAGGCCCAGCGAGACGTCGCCCAGGCAGCGAAGCTGCTCATGGCGGTACTCTGCAACGTCCTGATGCCGGTTGACCTGGTCCCAACTCAGCTGCGGCCCATCCTTGGGAGTACTGGCATCGCGGCTCCCCGTGAAAAGGGCCTGGCGAGGCCGCCGCGACAGGAACGGCTGGAAAAATGACGGGGGCAGCGGTGATCTCCGAACTCAGTGAGTCACCACGAAAATATGACAAGGAGCTGCCCATCGCAAGGGGGCAAGGTCTGTTGCGGCTCTCCGAAGTCGCCACAGAGCGACGACCTGGGACGGAGGTGATTGAAATCCGCGACGGACGAGGCAGGCGACACGGGGCGCCACCTGAGGTAAGGCTGCCAGATCAGTGGAATGAAGGTGACCTGCGCACGGTGGGGATCCTCCGCATCTTCCCAGCACCAGAAAGCTGGGACAGGGAACCCCCTGTCTATGATGAGAAGAACCGAAAGCGATTGCAGACAATGAAGGCGGAGCAGGACAAGAGGCGAGCGGAGGGACGGCCGGCGAAGGAGCCAGAGACAAAGAGAAAGCGGGGGGAAGCCGTCGTGGAGAAGGCAAACAGAACGAAGGGACCGATGGAAGCACAGGAATGGCGGATCTGGCAGACAGCCCACATCTTACTCCGCACAACCACTAAGGAGTAGCAGAAAGAGGAGGCGCGGAAAGTATACGCGGCCCTAGAGACAAAGCTGGGAGTGGAATTTGACAGAAGGAAGAAGGATGACCTCGCACGCCTCTATGAGCAGTACGCATGGGAGGGTGGTCGCCTCTGGCGGATCACACCGCGGGTCCTATAGGTACCTCCGCCTACCTTGCAAAAGGCAGTGGTCGAGGCATATCACCGTCACCACCACTCCGGCATACAGGTGCTCAAGGACCGCTTGTCCCCCATTCTGCATGTGCCGAACCTCGCGGCGATAGGGAAGGGTGTGGTGCAGCATTGTGCCCCTTGTGAGCGGAATCGAAAACTCACGCCGCGCGACATGCCCCTCTTCCTGCCTTCCCCCATCGGTGAGCCCCTGGAGCGGATCATCATCGACTTCCACAGGCCACGGCCTCGCCGCGCACAAGGGGAGAAGTATTGGATTGCAGCAGTGGATCACTTCACTAAGTACATATGGGTTCGCGCGGTTCCCGACAAGTCCTCCGAGCGGGTTGCAAGCTTCATCCGGGAGGAGATATTCTACCGGTTTGGAGGATACAGTGTGGTGCACAGTGACAACGGCACCGCATTCGCGGGGGCATTCCGCGATGAACTCGCGGAGTGGGGCGCGCAGCATGTGCACTCCGGACGATATCGGCCTGAGTCCCAAGGATAGGTGGAACGTCTGCACGACATCCTGGAGCGGGCGGTGGCAGCAGCAGACAACAACGACTGGATGGAAACCCTGAAGAAGACAGCGCACTTCATCAACACAACACCCAGTCGCACCACATCCTTCTCTCCGCACCTCCTTCTCTTTGGGCAACCTCCGCGTGCGGCCCTGGGCATGCCACAGAAGCCTCTGCGGTTGCCACTAGATCTGGAGGAGCAACAGGGTGAACGCTCAGAAGCCAAATGGGAAGCAGCCAAGGACCAGGAAGTGCAGTAGTGGTTCCGAGACCGCTGCCAGAGGACGGGCGCGGTAAGAGCCAAAGCACAACTGCAGGGCTTGGTCTCAGCCTGGCGTGGATGTGACGCGGCCAACCGACGACTCAACCACGGACCAATCGAGGAAGGGAATCTGGTGTACCTCCGCCTCTTCCCAGGCGTGGGACGCCGGGCAGGGGAGGCACGGGAGGTGTACCGCATGGCCAACGTGGACGCGGGTCATATCTGGTTGGAAGGGCCGGATGGGTTCAGCAAGCGCAGCTACCCGGCCACCGAATTCGTGCTCCTACCCCCAGCCTGGAAAACACACATCCCTGGGACTGGCGGAGGGCTTCCTCCGCTCGAGGAACGTAAGGGGTCAAGAGGCTGGAAAGCGGAAGAAGTACTGAAGCAGTGCGAGACACAAGTGTCCAAGAAAGAGCAGGAGTGGAGCCAAGAGCCCCAGAAGGAGGAGCCAGAGGAGGGCTCCAATGTGCAGGAAGTTTCCGTGGGGGAAGCTTTGGCGGAACAGCAATGGCGGGAGGAGGAACGAAGGGGTCCGCGGCAGGAGAAACAAGAGCAGCCAGGGCAACAAGAGCAGCAGCAGACAGACAATTGAGAGGAAACTCCAAGGACATCCGCTGCCATTCCGCGGCGGGGCGTGCCCATGAGCCCCTGCCAGTTGGCCAACTATATGGGCCCTTGTGTGTGGTGCGGATAAAACATGCCTGCTGAGCCACTGCTGAAAGTCGTGTGCCGCGTCTGCGGCCAGCCGGCGCATCAAGGGATGGAAAAAATCTGCATCAGATGGAACCGCACTTGTCTGAAGTGCATAAGCAAGGCCGAGGAGAAGGAAGCGGAGGAAAAGAAGGAAGGGGAAGGCGGAGCAGGCCCGGACTCAGGAAGTGGACAGGCGCGCGGACGATGGGACCCGGAGGAAGAAGAGGAAGAAGAGAAAGAAGAGGAGGGAGAGGAACAGAAATGAACGCGACAAGGACCCCGCACGGCCTCCGAGGCTACCATGAAACAATGGCAGGAGGAAGGAAGAGTGGCGGCCGTGGACCAGGCTAGGAAGGAGAAGGAGGCCAAAACCTGTGCCCAGTGCGGGCACAACTGGGGCCGGACGGTGGGAGATTGCAAAAGCTGCCGCCGCAAAATATGCGAAAAATGCCTGAAGCAGCCGCGGGACGACAAAGGGGGAAGGAGCGGACCCAGGGTATGTGGGAGATGCAGCCGGGATATCGAAAAGCAGCGCGGACTGAAGATGGAGAATGTACCATGGTGGGGAAGGAACAGGGGATGAGCCGCAGGAGAAAGGTACAGTCACGGAGCTAATCAAGCAAAGGAGGCAGTTTCTGGAGTCCGCGCGGACGGAGCGATCAGAGGAACAACAACCAATCAGCGCCGGAGTTGGCACATCAATCACAGAGGAATACTTGAAGGACGCACCGCGGAGGACGAATATTCAAGGAAGAACACGAAGACCACGCTTGCGAGCCATAGATGTAGAAGATAACTCAGTAGAGATAGGAGAATGACGTTCCCTGTGCTTGAGGATGAGACCCGCGGTATGCATACGCACCGCGTGGAGTCCAAGTAAAAGGAAAGAGGCCGACATGTGAGGGATGAGACCCACGGTGCGTAGACGCGTCGTGTGGAGTCCCAAGTAGATAAGGCCTAGGTAGCAGTAGCACAAGTCGTCGACAATCTTGGTCGCTCTCTTGCATCAGTGCTCCAAGTTCTGATGTACTTTGCATCTGATTATCAAAGACATTCAGCCACTCCCATCCATGCCCTCAGTGTTCCGCTCCCTTGTTCTCCATCGCTCTCGGTGTTTGACCGTGGTGTGGGGCTGAGTGCGTAAAAGAGCCAAGCCTGGAGTGAAGTGAGCTGCCGGTGGTGCCCTTGCTTGTGCACGGCCGCGGAACGAGGTTCCGCGGAGAGGGGCTGGAAGCCACGAGGTGGCTGGCTCGCGTGTGGCAAGAAGTGGACCGCGGAGCGTCACTCATTCGGTGAGGTTCTTGCGTATAGCTCCAGGCTAGTGGTTCGCGTAGCTGTTGGTTGTCTGAAGTTAGTAGAGCAAGCCTGTATCTTGTGTGACTGAGCGTGGAAAAGACCAAATCCCAGTGAAGTGAACGCCTGGCGGTGCCCTTGTGTGTACACGGCCGCTGAGCAAGGTTCCGCGGAGAGGGGCTGGAGGCCACGAGGTGGCTAGCTCGTGTACAACAAAGGGATCACGATGTGTCACTCATTCGGCAAGTTCTCCCCTATAGGTCCAGGTCTGCAGTCCGTGGAGCTATTCATCACCCAAAATCGGTGTTGTAGACAAGTAATCACCTGTAGGAGTGCCTAGTCCGCGGACAAGCGGAACAGGGCTGGCACGGAGATAGTTAAGATCACGCCAAAATTGGTGGCATCAACCGTGCAAAATGCACCAAGGCAAAGCCATGAGATGTGGATGTATACAAGAACATACAAGACAGGCGGTCACTGCGTACATCACGCAATACAATGCGAAAGGAGATCCGGAGAGAGACACATGCACAGCTCACATTCTAGTCATTGAGGGTTGTAACGGACAGCAGGCTGATTTCAAGTTTAAGTGCATACAACACATCGGGGGAAAATGGTCTCCCGCATGACTGAAAAAGATGGACCCTGAACAGGGAGAAACTGACCGGAGCAAGTTAAAACAAAACGAACTGAGCCAACACGACCAAGAGAGATAAACCCAGTGCGGGAGGACGTTATGTGAGGGGTGGCCCCAGGATCAAGGATCCACAAACCACCTCACACAAAAACAGACAGGAAGATGTGACTCACGGTATCTGTACAAGCAGGGTGATTGATGGGTGACAAGTGACCAAATGCAACAAGACAACAGGGCAGTAGATTTGACTATCAGTGCTGAATCCATGGGAAACCCTCAGGCAAGCTCCCCTGCACAGTCCCAGGCAATGTGCCACGATGGGCTCCAAAGAACTGACACACAAGTGACTATCATCTCCCTGATCACAAAGGTATCTCTACTCCATCAGCAAGGGCGCATCAGCTGGCGCTCATCATCATGAGGCTCGGGCAAGATGACAAAAAAAGACTGCTGCCAAATGGGCCCAGTAGCTCGGGAAAACCATGTGGATGGAAATTACAGTCCAGATGGGGGACCATAGGACAGTCAGCCATATGATGGCGGCCACTTCCAAGGCTATGGAGGAGTAATAGGGACAGTAACAGTGCCATTAGCCTCAATGTTGCTGGTGGAGATGGCAGCACGGCTGGAGGAGATGGAGGAGCTGAAACCTGAAAGCAGAGGCCTTGCCGCCAGTGCTGCGAGCCCAGTGAGCGTGCATTACAAAGGTAAGGCAGGAGCTGCCAGCCAGTCAAGGGAACTTCTGGAAAGAATTCCCAGTAGAATCACAGTTCCAGGACCTCACTGTACAGGTGGCCTGGAAACATGAATATGCCGTGGCACCTCGTTCTCCTTTCCGGCCGTAAGCCAGGGGAGGGATCGCCATGGAGTTGCCGCTGTTGGTCCACCGCGTAGCCCTGGTAGAGGGCTACACGCAGGTCCTTTGCGGGCTCCTAACAG
>SZWC01028921.1:0-27108 GCA_023375785.1 Penium margaritaceum
GAGTGGTTGCGAGTGGTTGCGAGTGGTTGTGAGTGGTTGCGCGTGGTTGCGAGTGGTTGCAAGCGGTTGCGAGTGGTTGCCTGTGGTTTTGTGTGGTTGCTTGTTCTTGCGAGTGGTTGCGAGAGGTTTTAAGTGGTTACGAGTGGTTGCGAATGGTTGCAAGTGGTTGCGTGTGGTTGCGAGTGGTTACGAGTGGCTGCGAGTTGATGCGAGCGGTTGCAAGTGTTTGCGAGTGGTTGCGAATGGTCGGGAGTGGTTGCGAGAGGTTGCAAGTGGTTGCGTGTGGTCGTGAGTGGTTTTGAGTGGTTGCGAGTGGTTGCGAGTGATTGCAAGTGATTGCAAGTGGTTGCCAGTGATTGCCAATGGTTGTGATTGGTTGGGAATGGTTGCAAGTGGCTACGAGTGGTTGCAAGTGGTTGCGAGTGGTTGCAAGTCATTGCAAGTGGTTGCGAGTGGTTGCGACTGGTTGCGACTGGTTGCGAGTGGTTGCAAGTGGATGTGAGTGGTTGGGACTGGTTGCGAGTGGCTGCGAGTGGTTGCGAGTGGTTGCAAGTGGTTCCAAGTGGTTGCCAGTGGTTGTGAGTGGTTGCGAGTCGTTGCGAGTGGTTGCGAGTGGTTGCGAGTGGTTGCGAGTCGTTGCGAGTGGTTGCGAGTGGTTGCGAGTGGTTGCGAGTTATTGCGAGTGGTTGCGAGTGGTTGCAAGTGGTTGCAAGTGGTGGTGAGTGGTTGTGAATGGTTGCAAGTGGTTACGAATGGTTGCAAGTGGTTGCGAGTGGTTGCAAATGGTTGGAAGTGGTTGGGAGTGGTCACGAGTGGTCACGAGTGGTTGCAAGTGGTTACATGTGGTTGCGATTTGTTGCGAGTGGTTGCGAGTGGTTGCAAGTGGTTGCAAGTGGATTCAAGTGGTTTCAAGTGGTTGTGAGTGGTTGCGAGTGGTTACGAGTGGTTGCGAGTGGTTACGAGTGGTTGTGAGTGGTTGCAAGTGGTTGCGAGTGGTTGCGAGTGGTTGTACGTGGTTGCGAGTGGTTCCGAGTAGCTGCGAGTGGTTGCGAGTGGTTGCGAGTGGTCACGCATGGTTGCAAGTAGTTGTAAGTGGTTGAGAGTGGTTTCAAGTGGTTTCAAGTGGTTGCAAGTGGTTGCGAGTGGTTGCGACTGGTTGCGAGTGGTTTCAAGTGGTTGCGAGTGGCTGCAAGTGGTTGCGATTGGTTGAGAGTTGTTGCAAGTGGTTGCGAGTGGTTGCAAGTAATTGCGAGTGGTTGCGAGTGATTGTGACTGGTGGCACGGCGTGGCTACCATGTACATTGACTAACCAAAGTAGGCATGTGTCACTGACCATGCCCAAAAAATGTCATTATGTGTGGTCAACTTTGACAACTCATAACAAGAGTCACAAATGGTCAGAGGGGGAAACAATCATTTTTTAATACTAGTTATCGATAAGAAAGTACAAAGATCTTCAATATGTAGTGGCACAGTGTGGCTACCATGCACAGTGACCAACCAAAGTATGCATATGTCATTGACCATGGCCAAAGAATTTCACTTCATGTGGTCAAAGTTGACAACTCACAACAAGAGTCACAGATAGTCAGAGGGGGTAGCAATGGTTTGGGAACACTGGATATCAACTAGAAAGCACAAAGACCTTCAGTACGTGGTGACACAGCGTGGAAACTATGTACAGTGGCAAACCAAAGTAGGCATATGCCTCTAACCATGACCAAACGAATTTCACAGTGTGTGGTGAATATTGAAACCCATAACACGAGTCACAAATGGTCAGAGGGGGAAACAATGGGTTGAGAATACTAGTTATCAACTAGCAAGTACGAAGACCTTCAACAAGTAGTGGCACGGTGTGGCTAGCGTGCACAGTGACCAACCAAAGGATGCATACGTCACTGACTATGACCAACGAAGTCCACTATGTGTGGTCAACATTGACAACACAAACTCATAACACGCGTCACAAGTGGTCAGAGAGAGAGACAATGGTTTGGGAACACTATGTATTGACTAGAAAGGACAAAGTTCTTCAATGACTTCTGGCACGGTGTGGCTACTATGCACACCGAACAACCAGATTAGGCATATGTCACTGACCATGACCAAATGATTTCAGCATGGGTGGTCAACGTTCACAACCCATAACACAAGTCAAAAATGGTCAGAGGGGGAAACAATGGTTTCGGAATATTTGTTTTCAAATAACAAGTACAGCGACCTTGAATATGTAGTAGCACGGTGTGGCTACCGTGCACAATGACCGACCAAAGTAGGCATATGTACTGCCGTTGACCAAAGAATTCTGCTGTTTGTGGTCAACGTTGACAACTCATTATACGAGTCACAAATGGTCAGAGGGGGAAACAATGGTTTTGGAACACCAGGTATGAACTAGCAAGCACAAGGACCTTCAATAAGTAGTGGCACGGCGTGGATACCATGTACAATGACCAACCAAAGTAGGCATGTGTCACTGACCATGACCAACGAATGTCACTATGTGTGGTCAACTTTCAGAACTCGTAACACGAGTCACAAATGGTCAGAGGGGAAAACAATGGTTTGTGAATACTAGTTATCGATTAGCAAGTACAAAGACCTTCAATATGTAGTGGCACAGTGTGGCTACCATGCACAATGACCAACCAAAGTATGTATATGTCACTGACCATGACCAAAGAATTTCACTTCATGTGGTCAACGCTGACAACTCACAACAAGAGTCACAGATAGTCAGAGGGGTAACAATGGTTTGGGAACACTGGCTATCAACTAGAAAGCACAAAGACCTTCAGTACGTAGTGACACGGCGTGGAAACCATGTACAGTGACAGACCAAAGTAGGCATATGCCAATAACCATGACCAAAAGAATTTCACAGTGTGTGGTCAACGTTGACAACTCATTACACGAGTCACAAATGGTCAGAGGGGGAAACAATGGGTTGGGAACACTAGTAACCAACTAGCAAGTACAAACACCTCCAACAAGTAGAGGCACAGTATGGCTAGCTTGCACAGTGACCAACCGGTTCGCACACGTTTGCAACCGGTTTGCACGCGTTCACAACCACTTTGCACGCGTTTGCAGTCAAACTGCACGCATTTGCGACCAGATTGCACGTGTTCTAACCAGGTTGCACGCGTTCACAACCAGTTTGCACACGTTCGCAACCAGTCCGCACTCTTTCAAACCCGGGTTTCACGTGTTCGCAACCAGTTCCAACGCGTTCGCAACCAAACTTCACGCATTTGCAACCAAACTGCACGCATTTGCAATCAGTTTGCACGCAATTGCAACCAGTTTGCACGCAATTGCAACCAGTTTGCACGCATTCAAAACCGGTTTGCACTCATTCCTAACCATTTCAAACGCGTGCGCAACCAAACTGCACGCATTTGCAATCAGTTTGCACGCAATTGCAACCAGTTTGCACGCAATTGCAACCAGTTTGCACGTGTTCGCAACCAGTTCACACTCATTTGCAACCACTTCGCACGCATTCGCAGCCAGTTCCCACGTGTTCGCAATCAGTTTGCAAGCGTCCGCAACCAGTTCGGACGCGTTCGCAACCAGGTCCGTGGGTTTGCAACCATTTCACACGCGTTCGCAACTAATTCGCACGCGTTCTAACCAGTTTGCACGCGTTTGCAACCAACTTGCACGCGCTCGCAACCAGTTTGTTTGCCTTTGCAACCAGTTCGTTCGCATTTGCAACAGGTTTGCACACGTTTGCAACCAGTTGGCACGCGTTCTCAACCAGGTCGCACGTGTTCGCAACCAGTTCGCACGTGTTCGCAACCAGTTCGCAAACGTTTGCAACCAGGTCACACGCGTTTGCACCCAGTACGCACGCGTTCCAGCCAAACTGCACGCGGATTTGCAACCAATTTGCACGCATTCGCAACCAGTTCGCATGCATTCGACACCGGTTCGCACGTGTTCACAACCAGTTTGAACGCTTTTGCAACCAAACTGCACGCATTTGCAACCAGTTTGCACGTGTTGCAACCGGTTCACACGCGTTTGCAACCAGTTTGCACACGTTTGCAACCAGTTTGCACTCGTTCGAAACCAGTTCGCACGTGTTCGCAACCAGTTCAAACGCGTTCACAACCAAACTGCACACATTTGAAACCACTTTGCCTGCGTTTGCAACCGGTTTGCACGCGTTTGCAACCAGTTCGCACGCGTTCGCAACCAATTCGTTTGCATTTGCAACCAGTTTGTTCGCATTCGCAACCGGTTCGCACGCGTTCGCAACCAGTTGGCACGCGTTCTCAACCAGCTCGCACACGTTTGCAACCAATTCGCACGCGTTTGCAACAAAACTGCACGCATGTCCAATCAGTTTACACGAATTTTTGCAACCAGTTCGCACGCGTTCGAAACCGGTTCGCACTCATTTGCAACCATTTCAAACGCGTTCGCAACCAAACTGCACGCATTTGCAATCCATTTGCACGCAATTGCAACCAGTTTGCACGCGTTCGCAACCAGTTCGCACGCATTTGCAACCACTTTGCACGCATTCGCAGCCAGTTCCCACGTGTTCCCAATCAGTTCGCAAGCGTCCGCAACCAGTTCGGACGTGTTTGCAACCAGGTCGCACGGGTTTGCAAACATTTTCAGGCGTTTGCAACAAATCTGCACGCGTTCAAACCAGTTTGCATGCGTTCGCAACCAACTTGCACGCATTCGCAACCAGTTTCTTTGCCTTCGCAACCAGTTCATTCGCATTTGCAACTGGATAGCACGCGTTCGCAACCAGTTTGCACGCATTCGGAACCGGTTCTCCCGCGTCCGCAACCCGTCACACGGTCAGAACCAGGTCGCACGCGTTCGCAACCAAATCGCACGTGTTCGCAGCCAAACTGGACGCATTTGCAACCACTTTGCACGTGTTCTCATAAGGTCGCACGCGTTCACAACCAGTTTGCACGCGTTTGCAACCAGTCTGCACTCTTTTGAAACCGGTTCGCACATGTTCACAACCAGTTCAAACGCGCTCACAACCAAACTACACGCATTTGCAACCACTTTCACGCATTCACAACTGGTTTGCACGCGTTTGAAACCGGTTCGCACTCATTCGCAACCCTTTCAAACGCGTTCGCAACCAAACTGCACGCACTTGCAATCATTTTGCACGCCATTGCAACCAGTTTGCACGCAATTGCAACCAGTTTGCACGCAATTGCAACCAGTTTGCACGCGTTCAAAACCGGTTCGCACTCATTTGCAACCATTTCAAACGCGTTCGCAACCAAACTGCACGCATTTGCAATCAGTTTACAAGCAATTGCAACCAGTTTGCACGCAATTGCAACCAGTTTGCACGCGTTCGTAACCAGTTGGCACGCATTCCAACCACTTCGCATGCATTCGCAGCCAGTTCCCACGTGTTCGCAATCTGTTCGCAAGCGTCCGCAACCAGTTTGGACGCGTTCGCAACCAGGTCGCACGGGTTTGCAACCATTTCACACGCGTTCGCAACTAATTCGCACGCGTTCAAACCATTTTGCACGCGTTTGCAACCAACTTGCACGCGTTCGCAACCAGTTCGTTTGCCTTCGCAGCCAGTATGTTCGCATTCGCAACAGGTTCGCACGCGTTCGCAACCAGTTGGCACGCGTTCTCAACCAGGCTGCAAGTGTTCCCAACCAGTTCGCACGCGTTCGCAACCAGTTCGCAAACGTTTGCAACCAGGTCACACGCGTTCGCACCCAGTACGCATGCATTCCAGCCAAACTGCACGCGCATTTGCAACCAGTTTGCACGCGTTTGCAACCAGTTCGCGTGCGTTTGAAACCAGTTTGCATGCGTTCACAACCAGTTTGCAGGCTTTCGCAACCAAACTGCACGCATTTGCAACCAGTTTGCACGTGTTGCAACCGGTTCGCATGCGCTCGCAACCAGTTTGCACACGTTTGCAACCAGTTCGCACTCTTTTGAAACCGGTTCGCACGTGTTTGCAACCAGTTCAAACGCGTTCACAACCAAACTGCACGCATTTGCAACCACTTTGTAGGCGTTCGCACCCGGTTCGCACGCGTTTGCAACCAGTTTGCACGCGTTTGCAACCAGTTCATACGCGTTCGCAACCAATTCGTTTGCGTTCTCAACCAGTTCGTTCGCATTCGCAACCGGTTTGCACGTGTTTGCAACCAGTTGGCACGCGTTCTCAACCAGGTCGCACGCGTTTGCAATGAAACTGCACGCATTTCCAATGCGTTTGCAGGCATTTGCAACCAGTTCACACGCGTTCCAAACCGATTCGCACTCATTCGCAACCATTTCAAACGCATTCGCAACCAAACTGCACGCATTTGCAATCATTTTGCACGCAATTGCAACCACTTTGCACGCAATTGCAACCAGTTTGCACGCAATTGCAACCAGTTTGCACGCGTTCAAAACCGGTTCGCACTCATTTGCAACCATTTCAAACGCGTTTGCAACCAAACTGCACGCATTTGCAATACGTTTTCACGCAATTGCAACCAGTTTGCACGCAATTGCAACCAGTTTGCACGCAATTGCAACCAGTTTGCACGCGTTTGCAACCAGTTTCCACGCATTCCAACCACTTCGCACGCATTCGCAGCCAGTTCCCACGTGTTCGCAATCAGTTCCCAAGCGTCCGCAACCAGTTCGGGCGCGTTTGCAACCAGGTCGCACGGATTTGCAACCATTTCACACGCGTTTGCAACTAATTCGCACGCGCTCAAACCAGTTTGCACGCGTTTGTAACCAACTTGCACGCGTTCGCAACCAGTTCGTTTGCCTTCGCAGCCAGTTCGTTTGCATTCGCAACAGGTTCGCACGCGTTCGCAACCAGTTGGCACGCATTCTCAACCAGGTCGCATGTGTTTGCAACCAGTTCGCACGCGTTCGCAGCCAGTTCGCAAACGTTTGCAACCAGGTCACACGCGTTTGCACCCAGTACGCACGCGTTCCAGCCAAACTGCACGCGCATTTGCAACCAGTTTGCACGCATTCGCAACCAGTTTGCATGCGCTCGAAACCGGTTCGCATGCGTTCACAACCAGTTTGCACGCTTTCGCAACCAAACTGCATGCATTTGCAACCAGTTTGCACGTGTCGCAACCGGTTCGCACGCGCTCGCAACCAGTTTGCACACGTTCGCAACCAGTTCGCACTCTTTCAAAACCGGTTCGCACGTGTTCGCAACCAGTTCAAACGCGTTCACAACCAAACTGCACGCATTTGCGACCATTTTGCACGCGTTCGCAACCGGTTTGCACGCGTTTGCAACCAGTTCGCACGCGTTTGCAACCAGTTTGCACGCGTTCGCAACCAATTCGTTTGCGTTCACAACCAGTTTGTTCGCATTTGCAACCGGTTTGCACGCGTTTGCAACCAGTTGGCATGCGTATTCAACCAGGTTGCACGTGTTTGCAACCAATTTGCACGCGTTTGCAATGAAACTGCACGCATTTCCCATCCGTTTGCACGCATTTGCAACCAGTTCGCACGCGTTTGAAACTGGTTTGCACTCATTCGCAACCATTTCAAACGCGTTCGCAGCCAAACCGCATGCATTTGCAATCTGTTTGCACGCAATTGCAACCAGTTTGCACGCAATTGCAACCAGTTTGCACGCGTTTGCAACCAGTTCGCACGCATTCGCAACCACTTTGCACGCATTTGCAGCCAGTTCCCACGTGTTTGCAATCAGTTCGCAAGCGTCCACAACCAGTTCGGACGCGTTCGCAACCAGGTCGCACGGGTTTGCAAACATTTTGCAGGCGTTCGCAACAAATCTGCACGCGTTCAAACCAGTTTGCACGCGTTCGCAACCACCTTGCACGCGTTCGCAACCAGTTTGTTTGCCTTCGCAGCCAGTTCATTCGCATTCACAACCGGTTCGCACGCGTTCGCAACCAGTTGGCACGCGTTCGCAACCATACTGCACGCATTTGCAACCAGTTTGCACGTGTTTGCAAACAAATCGCACGCGTTTGCAACCAATTCACACGCGCTTGCAACCGGTTCGCACGCGTTCGCAACCAGTTTGCACGCGATTGCAACCTAACTGCACATATTTGCAACCAGTTTGCACACGTTTGCAACCGGTTTGCATGCGTTCACAACTAGTTCGCACGCATTCGCAACCAGTTTCTTCGCATTCACAACCGGTTTGCACGTGTTCCCAACCGGTTTGCACGCATTCGCAACCATTTTGCACGCGTTTGCAACAGGTTCGCACGCGTTCACAACAGGTTCACACGCGTTTGCAACCATTTCGCACGCATTCCCAATCAGTTTGCACGCGTTCACAACCAGTTTGCACGCGTTCGCAACCAGTTCATTCACACTCACAACCGGTTCGCACGCGTTGGCAACCGGTTTGCACGTGTTCGCAACCAGTTTGCACGCGTTCGCAACAGATTCGCACGTGTTCACAACCAGTTCACACGCATTCACAACCAGTTTGCACGCATTCCCAATCACTCCGCACGCGTTCACAACCAGTTTGCTTGGTGGACCTAAGGCTGGTTAACCGAGGTATTCATCTACCGCTGTATGCTTTTACCGCTGTGTGCTTGTGCCGCGGTACTGAATACCGCAGTATCATTCTTCGTTTGGATGTGAGTACTCCGACACCGGTAGCGCACCTACTGCAGCCGTGGTATCCTTCATCTACGGCGGTTTGTACTGTGTACTGCGGTGCACGGTATACTGCGCACGGCAATAAACGGTCCAAAAATATTACCGTGGCATCTTTGCCCATGCATGTCCTGGGGAAGTTTGTCGTATAGAGTGACAAAGTGTGTGAGAGAAAAAGAAGACAGTCTGCAAAACGTATTTGTGGTGACGAGCTAAACAAACGGATGTCATAGACGGACTGAAAACAGCAGCAGCACCAGCACCAGCAGCAGCACCACCACCAGCTGCAGCTGCACAAATACCACCATCACCACCAACGACGACAGACTGACCAGCACAAGAACGAACACCAGCAGCATCGTCACCTCCACCAGCACTGCTGCCATCTCACTGCTGCCCACAGCCACCAGCATGACCAGCACAGGCAGGAGGTGAAAGCCGCCAGTTGCTTGGCGAGTGGCGGCAGCCAGACTGTGGATTTGGTCGTAGTGAAAGGATGGCTTCTTTACCGGCTGTGTGGCGCTGGTGTTCAGGTGTGTTGGTTTTTGGGTGAAAGCTGCCAGTTGCTTGTCAGGGACTTGGTTTTTAGGTGTGTTGGATTTTTGGTAGGGACTAGCGATGCAGAAAGTACACGCTTGCTCGTGCCAGTCTCTCTCCTTTTCATGACATTAACCTGTGGAGAGAAAAAAAAAAAACCCACTGGACATCCGCACCATCCAAATAGACCTGGGGAGGAGGTGCAGGCACAGCATCCATGGGGACCATCTCAGCGTCTTCAACAGCCGGTGGTGGGGTAGCGTCAGAGTCAAAGGACGAGGCGTTGCGCTTGGCCATGACTCTGGAAACGCTGCTACAGTTCCCTCCGGATGGATCTCTCTCGCGCTGCTCAGCTCGACGTGGCCGAGAGCTTTGGCACCGTCTTCAGCAGCCTCAGGTGGGTCACAGTTCTTGGACCAGCTGCAAAAGTGAACCCTGTTAAAAAATCCCCTCTCACCTGTGCCTGTGCCCCTTCACCCGCGGACAGCTCCCTCCCAGTCACCCGCAACCCTTCTGCACCGTTTTGTGCACGCTGGACCAAACTGGCCAGTGCTGCCAGAACTCACCGGAAAGGCTTGGGGGGACGCCGACATGGTGACGACGCGGACGGTACTGCACGAGGAGCCCACCGGCAACAAGCACACGCCACCCAACTTAGGCCCGAGCCCGTTCTGCGTGTGTTCGCTTCAGTCGACGGCGGTGTAGGCGGCGGCAAGGCAGTGGCGTAAGGGCCGATTGCAGTGGGGCTGCTGCTGTAGTGCTTCCCTCGGAAGGACCGAGCGAAGCACGTTGCAGCTGTTCCCGCGCGTCGCCCGTGACAGGACCCATGGCGCCTTCGCGTTTCGCGTTCAGACGTCCAGGTCTTGATCCAGTGCCTACCATTGCATTCTTTTTCTGCCCCTGGTGGTAACCAACTGAGGAGAGCCTACCTCAGTACCGTAAATCACATGGAGATTAAACCCGGAGATTCAAAGCTAAAAGAAGTAATGGGGGAGGGTAGAGGTGCGGATGTTTGCACAAAAGTGTAAGAATAGAGAAAAGAGGTATTCTACATCATGGTTCTAAAATGAGGAAGTTACATATAATCCCATAGAACTAAAGAAGTCAGATTTGAATGTTTTGTAGCGTATCTTTGCTTTCTTGATCCGTTGCTTTGTAAGTATGCAAGAGATGAGCCAAGTGTATTCTGGGATGGAAGAGGGGAAAATGGTTGAGCCCAGCACTCTTGCCACGTAGGGTGAAATAATGTGGAAGCCCTACCGTTGCATTTCATTTCTGCCCGTGGTAGACGATAGGGGATAGATGTAAGGGGGGGAGGGGGAAGAGGGGATGAAGGAGATTGAGTGTTCCCTCAAAGCTTGTCTTGAACGTATGTTAGAAAAGAGCTGGCAAAGCAATCAATAACATCAAATAATGTATGGGAGCTGGTTATCACTTCCTCTTCACTTCATTCACCATACTTCTTATACTTTCCACCACACAAACAATTCTCCACAACCTTCATTCTTCAATATTTTTACCTTCATTATCTGAAACCCTTCGAAACGCATGTCAAATTCACGGATTTACACAATGAAGCACAAAGCATTTTTCCCTTGTACTGCGACCATCAATGTTCCACTCCAAACGTTTCTCATTGTAATCTGAAAGGGTCACAAAAGTACCATGAACGAAAAAATGATTTTGATACCGTTTTGAGAAACTTCTTGAGGACTCGAGTGTAATGGTTTCTCAAAGAACTGCGCTACCGCTATGCCAAAACCAATTGTATTTAGTGTTCATACCATTATTCATGTACGGAATCGTGCGCAGAGCGACCCTCGGACCGCAATCTGTTACACTCTTCCCCCTTGAAATCCTGACACCGTCCTCAGTGTAGGCCAACCCTCCACGTCACGGGGTGCCCAGGCCCTATGTGGTCCTCCATAATTGGCGCTAACGCCCTCACGATGCGAGCTCAACGTCCACGGAGCAACCTGTTGTCCTATACTTCACTATGCTACAGTCCCAACGGGCAGGCTTCCTCAACACGTGAGACCCATGTCTTGACAATGTTGCTCTCCAATGTGTACTCGTAGGCACCATGGTGTCACATCAAGGTGG
This sequence comes from Penium margaritaceum, assembly GCA_023375785.1. NCBI lineage: Eukaryota > Viridiplantae > Streptophyta > Zygnematophyceae > Desmidiales > Peniaceae > Penium > Penium margaritaceum. The sequence continues at coordinate 11,281 of SZWC01028921.1, forward strand.
TACTGTGCTTCAGGTCGGCCACCGGATTCGAACCCATGCGCTCCGGCTCGGATACCAATGTAACAAATTTTCAATGAACTGCGATACCGTTGTACCAAAACTGGTCGTATTTAGTGTTCGTACCATTATTCATGTACAGAATTGTGTGCATGGCGACCCTGAAGCCACAATCTTTTACATCAATTTCCTCAAAAAGGTACACCACTTGTATCTCCATGTCTCAAATACAATTAGTGCTCCCTCTCTGGAGTGATAATTCAAGCTCACCCAAAAGCAAAAACATTCAAGGTGTGCATGAGGTATGAACCATTTCTCCCAATGTTGAAAGAGACTAGAAAACACCCCTTTACGGTGAGAGTCAGCTTTGCTCCTCATGGGGTCATAACTCACTCACGAGGATAGTAATCAAGTCATCGCCCTTTTTTCCGACATGCAAACCCCCTATTAACATATGGATAAGATGCTAAGAAGCTTCCTAGGCTTGCGGTCGTAGACGCGACAACATTGTCCAATTTTCCTATGCACTAAGACGGAAGGCAGGTGCAAGAAACAGCAGGGATTGACCTAAAAAGACGCTCACAGTCTTATAAGCTTCAGTAGCCTCAAATTGCAAAGAAGAATGACAAATGACAAGTATACAACATAAATACCTCCCACGGTGCACGGCCGGCGACGCACGTGAAAGGATCAGATGTCCTTAAAACAGTCACAACTCACTGTTTCGGTTGCACAGGCATCCAAACGCAACACCATATGAACCTAAAGACGTATAATTTCAAGCCGGACACTTGAAACGGTCACACGCACAGGCCTAGCATTGATCGGATGATACTGGCCAGATCCTGTTTAAACTAACAGAACAGAGCAACGGGCCTCAGAACCATGAAGTCACTACAAGCGGTAGGTCATGTGATGGAGGGCATCGGAGTCGATGATCCAGGTACCACTTGCCTCATACCTTGTCTTTGACACTGAATATCGGTCTGCCGAACACTCCACCTCTACAAGATGCTCAGCAAAGGACTTGAAACAATGACGAACATCATGAATCTGTGACTCGTCAAGCCTGATGTTGGTGTCAGGTCCATCTTCATCACAAGCCAACAGAGCTCCCTCAGAAGAATCTTCACGGGAAACAAACATAGTATGACAAGCTGCTTGTGGACCACTTTATTGTGAAAACACACTTGCACCACCTAGATTGCAATGTTCCTGCAGCTGATGAAGCTCTACGATGGTGCGATTCTTTGGGTCCTGGTTAGTGGTGCTATCCCACGAAGCGGGAACCTTTGCTGTTATCGTGGTTGCGGCGTGAGCTGCCTGTGTATTGCTTAGAGGCCGCACTTGATCCTGCTCCTGTCCAGGGTATACTGGCCCTCCATGTAGCGGTGAGCTTTGCCACAGTTGTAGCAATGGATAGAACATCCACAACCGTTTCTCGTTGGTCACTGGTGCTGCTGTTTCTCGCATTGTTTCTTTTAACCCTTCTTCTCCAGTATGGCTGTTGCAACGTCCTGAGCCTGGCCAATCAAGATAGAGGGAGAGGAAGATGACTCAGTGGAGGTGAGACTGGAGAACTAAACAGAGGTGTCGGTGGTGTTGCAGTCACAGCTCCAACAAGAGGGCTCTCCTGATACATGCGGCCTGCCTCCCATGCGAAAGTGACCTTAAGAGAGTAACGATCGGTCCAACGGAGGAGCTGAAGCACTTCCGACATCTCAGAGAGTGTGACACGGTCAAAGTTAGAGAAGATCAGAGAGTGGTCCAAATGCACTCTCATCGTGATGGTGTTCAGGGTCCACAGCTGCGTCCTACCACCAATCCCGAGGCGTATGTAGACGCATATTGCCCGATGCCAGTAGTTAACCGAGATCCAAAGATCTGGAGATCCTTGAAAAAGGGAGTGGAACTCATGATATGGCCTGTTACTTGCCCATGTCGTGTGGGTCTCAGCAACTAGCAGCATTAGTGCTAACTCTCGTTCCTGACGCGGGTTTGCTCCGGTTTATGTCCCTACTGTGCCCACAAAGGGACGAAAGTCAGCGACAACCTCCTGTGGCATAGCATACAACAGTCCACGCTTCAGTCCTGCTGTTGTCTTGATCTGGCGAGCGTTGGCGGTCTGATACTGACTGTGGTAGAAGAACCAGACGCCCTATGATTCTGCCCACAACTGAAAATGGACCTACCAGTAGTCGAAACCTGTGTCACTGTCATTACATGATGGAATAGTCTCAAAGCCCTTTGGCCACCGCTCCATGGAGACGATGATCTCCGGGTCCGTTGAAGTGGCTAGGACCTTTTCAAACTCTAATTCCAACACAATGCTATCCGAAACATTGAATTGAGGTGGTTGAGATCCTTTGTAACAACGTGGGACTTCACGGCCGACTTTCACTTTTGACCTTACACAAATGATGTTGACATGTATTGGGGAATGGGGGTTGCCCATTGTGTCTTTGGAAAGTGTTGGGTGATAACTTCATATGCAAAAGTGAGAGTAAACAATATCATACTCAATTAGAGGGCTGTTTTCTTGTATCGATGCTCTGTACATAACATTAAGTTTCTTTCGATGAAGAAACTGGACCATTGACTCAGATACCATCCATCGCATGACCTGTCGCTCGTAATGACTTCATGGTTGTGAGGCCCATTGGGTCTGTTTCGTCCATTCACATGGGATCTTTTTCATCTCAACCGATCAATGCTGGACACGTGTGTGTGACCTTTCAAAGCATCTGGCTTCAGACGGTGTTGCCTTTGGATGCCTGTGTGCATAGTTATAACCAAAGAAGAAAGTTTTTGCCATTTTTTGGACAAAACGACCATGTCACGTGCGTCACCCGTCGTGCGCCATGGCAGGTGTTTACGTTGTTTGCTTCTCAATATTGAAGCTATTGAAATGCATGAGACTGTGAGCATCTTTTTTGCTTGACCCTTTTTTGTTTCCTGCACCAGCATTGCGAGTGAGTGCGTTAGCACATTGGACAATGTTGCCACGTCTATGGTAGCTTACCTAGGAAGCTTCTTAGCATCTTCTCGATATCTTAATAGGGGTTCGCATGTCGAGAAAAAGGGCTTTTACTTAATTTCTATCCTCCCAATCAAGCAACAACCCCATGCGGAGCGACGATGACTCCCATTGTTAGACGCAATTTTCTAGTTGCCTATAAGATTGGGAGAAATCATTCATACATTATGCGCACATAAATGAATGTTTTTTATTATTGTGTGGGCTTGATCTATCCTTTAAGAAGAAACAAATATTGTATTTAAGACGTGGAGGATATGAGTGGCATACCTTTCTGAGGATCTTGAGTCGTGAAGAAGTTTCTCAAAATGATATCAAAATGCTATTTTGGTTTGCGGTAAGATCGAGAACCTTTTGAATTGCGGTGAGAAATGTTTGAATTGGAACATTAATGGTCGTGGTACATGGTCAAAATGCTTTGTGCTTCATCTGGGAAGTTGGTGTGCAAGGGATGAAGATTTGAAGGTAAAAAATACTGCAGAATGAATGTTCGAAAACATCTTTTGTCTACTGGAAAGTATAAGAAGTCTGGCAAATGAAGCAAAGAGGAAGTGATAACCAGTTCGTGTGCAATATTTGATGCTAATAGCTGCTTTGCTACTTCTTTTCTCACTTACGTTCATGAATCGCTTTCTGGGAACACTCACTCCCTCTTCCCCCTCTTCCCCCTCCCCCCTTATACCTCTCCCACTGGTTCTACCACCAGCAAAAATGAAGTGCAACGCTAAGGCTTCCACATTACTTCTCCTTATGTGGCAAGAGAGATATGCTCAAGATTGTCCCCCTCTGTCATCTTAGACTGATTTGGCCCATACATTGCACATCTGCGAAGCAACAAACAAAGAATGCAAAGATATGTCTTAATATATTCGAATGCGGCATTTTTTGTCATATGGAATCATATGCAGCTTTGTCATTTCAGAACCACGATGCAGGCTATTTGTCTCTGTTCTTTAATTACGGTGGAAATATCAGCACCTTTACTTTCTCCCATTGTATCGTCGAGCATTGGGGAGCCGGGTGCCATCCCTGGGAAAGCTTTGGTGCTGAAGTAGGTTCCCCGCCTGAGTATGTTATTTCCAGGGGCAGAAAAAGAATGCAACGGTAGGCACTGGATCAAGACCTGGACGTCTGATCGCGAAACGCGAAGGCGTCATGGGTCCTGTCACGAGCAACGCACGGGAACAGCTGCGACATGCTTCACTCGGTCCTTCCGAGGGAAGCACTACAGCAGCAGCCCCACTGCGATCGGCCCTTACGCCACTGCCTTGCCGCTGCCTACACTGCCGTCGACTGAAGCGAACACGCACAGAACGGGCTCGGGCCTAAGTTGGGTGGCGTGTGCTCGTTGCCGGTGGGCTCCTCGTGCAGTACCGCCCATGCCGTCACCATGTCGGCGTCCCCCCAAGCCTTTCTGGTGAGTTCTGGCAGCACTGGCCAGTTTGGTCCAGCGTGCACAAAACGGTGCAGAAGGGTTGCGGGTGACTGGGAGGGAGCTGTCCGCGGGTGAAGTGGTACGGGCACAGGTGAGAGGGGATTTTTAACAGGGTTCATTTTTGCAGCGGGTCCAAGAACTGTGACCCACCTGAGGCTGCTGAAGACGGTGCCAAAGCTCTCGGCCACGTCAAGCTGAGCAGCGCGAGAGAGATCCCTCCGGAGGGAACGTTAGCAGCGTTTCCAGAGTCATCGCTGAGCGCAACGCCTCGTCCTTTGACTCTGACGCTACCCCACCACCGGCTGTTGAAGACGCTGAGAACGTCGCCATGGATGCTGTGCCTGCACCTCCTCCCATGTCTACTTGGATGGTGCGGATGTCCAGTGGTTTTTTTTTTTCTTTCCACATGTTAACGTCACGACGAGGAGAAAGACTGGCACAAGCAAGCGTGTACTTTCTGCATCGCTAGTCCCTACCAAAAATCCAACACACCTAAAAACCAAGTCCCTGCCAAGCAACTGGCGGCTTTCACCCAAAAACCAACACACCTGAACACCAATGCCACGTAGCCGGTGAGGAAGCCATCCTTTCACTGTGACCAAATCCACAGTCTGGCTTCCTCCACTCGCCAAGCAACTGGCGGCTTTCACCTCCTGCCTGTGCTGGTCATGCTGGTGGCTGCGGGCAGCAGTAAGATGGCAGCAGTGCTGGTGGAGGTGACGGTACTGTTGGTGTTTGTTCTCGTGCTGGTCGGTTTGTCGTCGTTGGTGGTGATGGTGGTATTTGTGCAGCTGCAGCTGGTGGTGCTGATGCTGCTGGTGCTGCTGCTGCTGCTGTTTCCAGTGCGCTGGCTGTGAGCTGGGGCCGTGGGTGGGCCCTCTCAAGGGTCCACGCACGATAGGACCGTCGCTCCGAACGCTGCAGTGCACAAATTGGTCTGGTGGGACGTAGCCTGTGCTTTATCGGCTCGCACGCTCCACCTGAGCGCATGGACGGGAGAAAAGACTGGGGACATAATGGCGCAAACGCTCTGGAAAACGTCCAAGCGATTAAGTCATTTGGTGTGGTGGAGGGTAGCCTGTTCTGCATCGGCTTGCAAGCTCAACACGGCCTCTGCGCATGAACAAGAGCAAAGACAAGACAGGGAGCGGTGTGGGGGGGAGAAGCCGGGAGGAGGGGGTGAATGAATAGGTACAACCAGGGCTGGGACCCCCCCCCCTGCCTTAAACAAGTTACGTATTTCTAACGTGAAACCACTTTTCAGTCCGTCTATGACATCCGTTTGTTCAGCTCATCACCGCCAATGTTTTCTCTCACACACTTTGTCACTCAATACAACAAACTTTGCCAGGACATGAGCAAAGATGCCACGGTATTTTTTTTTTGGACCGTTTATTGCCGTGCGCAGTAAAACGTGCACCGCAGTACACAGTACGTACCGCCGTAGATGAAGGATACCACGGCTGCATTATTCAGTACCGCGGCACAAGCGCACCCCGTAGGTAAGCTTCCGGTGTCGGAGTATTCACATCCCAAGGAAGAATGATACCACGGTATTCAATATCGTGGCACAAGCGCACCGCGGTACAAGCATACAGCGGTAGATGAATACCTCGGTTTACCAGCCCTAGGTCAACCGGGCGAACTGGTTGCGAACGCATGCGAACTGGTTGTGAACGCGTGCGAACTGGTTGCAAACACATGCGAACTGGCTGTGAACGCGTGCGAATTGGTTGCGAATGCGTGAGAACTGGTTGCGAACGTTAGCGAAGTGGTTGCGAATGTGTGCCAACTGGTTGCAAACACGTGCAATTTGGTTGCGAGCGCGTGCAAACTGGTTGGGAAAGCCTGCGAACTGGTTGCAAACACGTGCGAACTGGTTTTGAACGAGTGCGGACCGGTTGCAAACGAGTGCGAACTGGTTGCAAATGCGCGCAGTTTGGTTGCAAACGCATGCGAATTGGTTGCGAACGCATGCAACCTGGTTGGGAATGCATGCAAATTGGTTGCGAACGCGTGCGACATGGTTGCGAACACAAATGAACTGGTTGCGAACGCAAGCGAACTGGTTGCAAACATGAATGAACTGGTTGCGAAGGCAAGCAAACTGGTTGCGAACGCATGCAAGTTGGTTGGGAACGCGTGCAAATTAGTTGTGGTGCGTGCGAAACGGTTGCAAACCCGTGCAAACTGGTTGCGAATGCGTGCGAACTGGTTGCGGATGTTTGCGAACTGGTTGCGAACGCGTGCGAACTGGTTGCGAACGCGTGTGAACTGATTGTGAACGCGTGCAAACTGTTTGCGAAAACGTACGAACTGGTAGCAAACGTGTGCGAACTGGTTGTTAACGTGTGCAAACTGGTTGCAAATGCGTTCTGTTGGTTGCAAACGCATGTGACTTGGTTGCAAACGCGTGCGACCTACTTGAGAACGCATGTCAACTGGTTGTGAACACGAACAAACTGGTTGCAAAAGCGAATGAACTGGTTGCGAACGCTGTGCAAACTGGTTGCAAACGCGTGCGAACTGGTTGTGAACGCCCGCGCACTGGTTGTGAACGCGTGCGAACCGGTCCCGAATACATGCAAACTGGTTGCGAACGCGTGCGATCCGGTTGCGAACGCGAACGAACTGGTTGCGAACGCGTGCAAACTTGTTGCAAATGCATGCAGTTTGGTTGCGAATGCGAGTGACCTGGTTGATAACGCGTGCCAACTGGTTGCAAATGCGTGCGAACCGGTTGCGAATGCGAACGAACTGGTTGCGAACGCAAGCGAACTGGTTGTGAACGCATGCAAGTTGGTTGCGAGCGCGTGCAAACTGGTTTGAACGCGTGCGAGTTAGTTGCAAACGCGTGTGAAATGGTTGCAAACCCCGTGCAAGCTGGTTGCGATTGCGTGCAAACGGGTTGCGGATGTTTGCGAACTGGCTGCGAACGTGTGCAAACTGGCTGCGAATGCGTGCGAAGTGACTGCAAATTCGTGCGACCAGGGCTGGGACCCCCCCCCCCCCCCCGTGCCTTGAATAGGAAGGGGGGTCATGCTGTTTTGTTAAGTTGTGTATTTCTAAGGTGTAATCCCTTCTCAGTCCGTCTATGACATCCGTTTGTTTAGCTCATCACCACAAATTCGTTTTGCAGGATGTCGTCTTTTTCTCTCACACACTTTGTCACTCTATACGACAGAATTTGCCAGGACATGCATGGGCAAAGATGCCACGGTATTTTTTTTGGACCATTTATTGCGGTGCGCGGTATACTGTGCACCGCAGTACACAGTACTTACCACCGTAAACGAAGGATACCACGGCTGCAGTAGGTGCGCTACCGGTGTCGGAGTACTCACATCCCAAGGAAGAATGATACCGCGGTATTCAGTACCGCGGTACAAGCGCACGTCGGTACAAGCATACAGCGGTAGATGAATATCTCGGTTAACCAGCCCTAGGTCCACCGAGTGAACTGGATGTGAACGCGTGCGGAGTGATTGGGAATGCGTGCGAACTGGTTGTGAACGCGTGCAAACTGGGTGTGAACGCGTGCGAACCTGTTGCGAACGCGTGTGAAGTGGTTGCAAACGCGTGCAAACCGGTTGCGAACGCGTGCAAACCTGTTGCAAACGCGTGCAAACTGGTTGCAAATGTGTGAAAACCGGTTGCAAATGCGTGCGAACCGGTTGTCAATGCGAACAAACTGGTTGCGAATGCGTGCGAACTAGTTGTGAATGCGTGCAAACCGGTTGCAAACGCGTGCAAACTTGTTAACAACGTGTGCAAACTGGTTGCAAATACTTGCAGTTAGGTTACGATCGCGTGCAACCTGGTTGCGAACGTGTGCGAACTGGTTGCAAGTGTGTGCGAATTGGTTGCGAATGCGTGCAAACTGGTTGCGGACGCATGCAAACTGGTTGTGAACGCGTGTGCACAGGTTGCGAACATGTGCAAACGCATTGCAAACGCGTGCGAGCAGGTTGCAAATGCGTGCAAACTGATCCAGGGAGAGAGTGGAACATGAGGGAGGGGGGAGGAGATAACCATCCATGGGAATGGGGGCACAAGAATTGCACACATTTGCAGGGAATCTTTGTGAGGTTGGTGCCCCGTGAGTCGCACCCATTTGCAAAGAAATGAATGAAGGCAACCTAGGTGTGCTTGCAGCAGCAGCTGCAGGTTGCAGCAGCAATTGGCAGGAGCAGCAACATCAGCAGTTTGCAGCAGCAGCAGCAGAAGTTTGCAGCAGCAACTTGCAGCAGCAGCAGCATCAGCAGTTTGCAGCAGCAGCAGCATCAGTCTTCAGCAGCAATTGGCAGCAGAAGCAGCAGCATCAGTTTGCAGCAGCAATTGGCAGCAGCAGTAGGAGCAGCAGTTTGCAGAAGCAATTGGTAGCAACAGCAGCAGATCGGTTTCAGATTGGTTTCAATTGGTTTCAAATCGGTTTCAGATTGGTTTCAGATTGGTTTCAGATTGGTTTCAGATCGGTTTCAGATTGGTTTCAGATTGGTTCCAGATCAGTTTCAGATCAGTTTCAGATCAGTTTCAGATCGGTTTTAGATCGGTTTCAGATCGGTTTCAGATCGGTTTCACGTCCGATAGTATCCGATCCGATCCGATCTGATCTGAACGGAGTAGAAACCGAGTCCGATCCGATCCGAAGTGGTCGGATCCGAATTTGATCCGGCCACACTTCAGGTTGGTTTTGGATCGGATAGTTGGTTCAGATCGGATTCGGATCAACTATCCGGTCCGATCAAACAGCCTTGGCAAACGCGTGCAAACTGGTTGCAAATGCATGCAAACTGGTTGCGAATGCGTGCAAACTGGTTGCAAATGCGTGCAAACTGGTTGCAAACGCGCGTGGACTGGTTGCAAATGCGTGCGAACTGGTTGCAAATGCGTGCAAACTGGTTGTGAACGGGTGCGAACTGGTTGCAAATGTGTGCAAACTGGTTGCAAATGAGTGCAGTTTGGCTGCGAACGCGTGCGATTTGGTTGCGAACGCGTGCGACCTGGTTGTGAATGCGTGAGGGGTTGCGGACGCGTGAGAACCGGTTCCGAATGCGTGCGAACTGGTTGCGAACGCGTGCGAACCAGTTGTGAATGCGTGCGAACCGGTTGCGAACGCGTGCCAACTGGATGCGAACGTGTGCAAACTGGTTGCGAACGTTTGCAAACTGGTTGCGAACGCGTGGGAACTGGCTGCGAATGCGTGCAAAGTGATTGCAAATGCGCACAAACTCGGTGCGAACGCGTGCAAACTGGTTGTGAGCGGGTGTGAACTGGTTGGGAACGCGTGCAAACTGGTTGCAAATGAGTGCAGTTTGGCTGCGAACGCGTGCGATTTGGTTGCGAACGCGTGTGACCTGGTTGCAAACGTTTGCAAAATGGTTGCGAACGCCTGTGATCTGGTTGTGAACGCGTGACGGGTTGCGAACGCGTGAGAACCAGTTCCGAATGCATGCGAACGGGTTGTGAACGCGTGCAAACTGGTTGCGAACGCGTGCGATCTGGTTGCGAACGCGTGAGAACCGGTTGCGAACGCGTGCGAACTGGATGCGAACGCGTGCAAACTGGTTGAAAATGCGTGCAAACTGCTGGCAAATATCTGCAAACTGGTTGTGAACGCGTGCGAACTGGTTGCAAACGCGTGCAAACTGGCTGCGAATGCATGCGAATTGGTTGCAAATGCATGCGAACGGGTTGCAAACGTGTGCAAACCGGCTGCGAAAGCGTGCAAACTGGTCGCAAATGCGTGCAGTTTGGTTGCGAACGCGTGCAAACTGGTTGCAAACGCGTGTGAACCGGTTGCGAACGGGTGTGAACAGGTTGCAAACGTGTGCAAACTGCAGGCAAATGTTTGCAAACTGGTTCCGATGCATGCAAAATGGTTGCGAACGCGTGCCAACCGGTTGCAAATGCATGCAAATTGGTTGTGAACGTGTGCGAACAGGTTGCAAGCGCGTGCGAACTGATTGTGAATGCGTGCAAACTGGTTGCAAATGCGTGCAGTTTGGTTAAACAGTACGTACCGCTGTAGATGAAGGATACCACGGCTAGATCAGGTGCGCTTCCGGTCTCGGTAATCACATCCCAAGGAAGAATGATAATGTGCGAATGCATGCAGTTTGGTTGCGAACGCGTGCAAATTGGTTGCGAACGCGTGCGACCTGGTTGAGAACGTGTGCCAACTGGCTGGGAACGCATGCAAACCGGTTTTGGACGCAAATGAACTGGTTGCGAATACGTGCAAACTGGTTGCGAACCGGTTGCGAACACGTGCAAACTGGTTGCGAATGGGTGCGAACTTGTTGCGAATGTTTGCAAACAGGTTGTGAACGTGTACGAACTGGCTGCGAATGCGTGCGGACTGGTTGCGAACGCATGTTAATTGGGTGTGAACGCGTGCAAATGGGTTGCCAACGTGTTCGAACTTGTTGCAAATGCGTGCAAACTGGTTGCAAACGCGTGCAAACTGGGTGCAAACACGTACGGCCTGGTTGAGAACGGGTGCCAACTGGTTAAGAACGTGTGCAAACTGGTGGCAAATACGTGCAGTTTGGTTGAGAATGCGTGCCAACTGGTTGCAAAGGCGTGCGAATCGGTTGCAAACGCAAATGAACTGGTTGCGAATGCACACAAACTGGTTGCGAACGCGTGCAAGTTCGTTGCGAACGCTTACAAACTGGTTTTGAACGCGTGCGAAAGAGCTGCGAAAGCCCTCAAAATGGTAGCAAACCCGTGCTAACTGGTTGCGAACACGTGTAAACTGGTTGCGGACGTTTGCAAACTGGTTGCAAACGCGTGCGAACCGGCTGCGAATGCGTGCAGTTTGGTTAAACGGTACGTACCGCTGTAGATGAAGGATACCACGCCTAGAGCAGGTGCGCTTCCGGTGTCCGTAATCACATCCCAAGGAAGAATGATACTGCGTCATTCAGTGCAGCGGTACAAGCATACAGGGGTAGATGAATACATCGGTTTACCAGCCTTGGTACAACATCTCAAGGCATATTGTTATGAGCCTTCGGAATGCTTGCAGAGAACATAATCCATGATTGGTCCATTGACTGTAGCACATGAATCCCACACACTTCAATCCTTGTCCATGCCCATGTCCATTTCCATGTCCATGGCCATGTCCATGTCAGCATCTGGCAGCAAGGAAAACTAAGACGTCTTACACTTCTCAACCCCCTTTGCAAAGTTTGTGGCTACTTGCGTTGCTGTTGAAGAAGGTGCAGCTGTTTCTGTCTCCATTTTCCACTACAACAACATGGTTTTTTGTTGGGGGTACTAGACCAAACCAAGTAGGAGCTGGAAGAAATTGTTTGAAGGTATTTTCTGCTGTACCTCCCACCCCCCCCTCCCCTTCTGCAGGTTTGCGTGGTGCCACTGTGCACCAATGAAAAGTGTTTGAACGACAACGTATGCGTGGACCATTTCCTGGGTGACTTCATGGTGGATGGTACATTGATGCGGTACTGCCACGAGTCCAAATTGTAAGTCATTTTTTTACATAGAAAATAACTGATTTTCAGCTCTTGTTTGCTCAAATCGTCGGTGATGTGCCAAATTCCAACAACATGGGACTGAAAGTATCGGAGGGGGGAAGGGGCCGGGGGAGGGGGACAGAGTGGAAGATATGGGATGAGGGGATGGCAGTCGGTGGGGGGGGGGGGGGGGGGGGGACAGGGAAAGGAAGCGGGCAAGGGGGAGGAGGAAGGGCAGGAGGAGGGGAGGGGGAAGAATAGGAGAAAGTGCAGGGATAGAGGGAGAGGCAGGAGAAGGAGCTTTGGGAGGGGGAGGGGGAGGTGGAGATGCAAGGATAGGGAGAGGTGGAGGAAGGGGTAGGGTGGGAACGAGGACAGGACGGGATGGAGAGGGGAAGGGGGAGGGGGATGGGGCTGGGGAGGGGGAGGAGGTTAAAGGGAGGGGGACAGGGTGGGGGAGGGAGAGTGGGGAGGGAGAGGGGAAGGGGGTGGGTGGGGAGTGACGGGGAGTGGAGGAGTAAGGTGAGGGGGAGGGGAGGTGGGGTTAGTCTTACAAGAGGGTGAGGGGTGGGGAGGGACAGGGAGGGGGGGGGAGGGGGGACGGGCTGGGGAGGGGTTAGGGTTAGGGGGAGGAGGGAGGTAGGATAGGAGGAGTAGAGGAAGAGCGTGAGATAAGAAAGTACGGGTGGGCAGGGAACAACAAGTGAAAATTACATGTTCACTGTGCATCTTATGCCGAAAATGGATGAGGAATTTTTTATCAGTGTTCATCTTTTTCTGATAGAAAATCTCGAAAATAGTGTTGTTTCTTGCTTGTATGAATTTGTTACTAAGAAACAGCTATTTCTTTCCTCATCACTTCATTCATGATTGCAGGATACTTGACGCAGATTATTTTTAAGGCGATGACGTCTGTGCAACCATAGTTCAATCATGTTACAAGGAACAGACGAGTGAGAATTTTCAATTGTTTTTCTTTGCCTTCTCCCCTTGAGACCATTGTCCAATCCAGTGATCGTTTTGGTAGATTTTTTCCGATTACAATGTCTCCATGCCTTTAAATATTTTTTCCTATCATCATTGCCTCTTCTTGCCCCCTCCCTTCCATAACCCCCTTCCTTCCACTCCCCTAGGTTTTTCACCTGCATATGATCCACATGATTTGATCCCTTCTACTCCCTTCCCCTCCCTCCCCCTCTTCCACAGATTTACATTGTTTTGCGCTATTCACGCTGAGTTTCATGCTGTTATCTTTCTTCAGATTCAGCCCATCTTTAATCCCATCAGTTATCCCAACTGTGACTTGTTGCATGCTCTCAACCGTCGGCCTCGCACATGTCCAGCCCCAAGTTGTTATTTTTATGACAACTTCCCTTTGGCCTCAGCCCTTTGGCCCATTGTCAGTGTGTTTACTTACCATCGTTCTTCTCTGTCAATCCGTACTAGTTCCCACCTTGCCTGTTGTTCCCTCGACTTCAACCTCTGTATTAGTTTTCCACGTTCCACCAAGATCTAAAACATGTTTTCCATTGTATCAATTGCACTCTTCATTAATAACTGTTTCACATGTGTTTGCTTGATGTTTTATACGTGCCTTTTACATACCATTCCTCCATACATGAGGGAACATTTTGGACTGTTTGATTCTTTCTTGTGAAGAAAAAGGAGCCAACCGTCAGAAGCTTGTCACTTTGCGGGAGTTCATGGCGCTTCCGGATAAGCTCATGAAGCTGACTAAACTTTTGGAGGACGTCATCAAGCCGGATAGACCCTCGTTGGCTATTATCCAGCAAAAGGTGCTCCATCCACTGGTGTACGCTGACACGAAGGTGAGTTCAAGTGTAATGGCGTCTTCCATCATTGCAAAAATTTTTTATGATTACATGGCGTATCTTGTACATTGAATGATCATTCTCATTTCTTCTTATGATAATTGACATTCATACTTCACATTCTTGTCATGATTTAACAGCCACGTGAAATCAACGTGTCGCCATTCTGCTGTGCGTTTGATTTTTTTGTTCTTTTGTGCCCCCGGGAGATGGATCAGGAGGACGATGACTAAGTGCTGAAGCTCATGGTCAATGAACCCAATGAATTCACGGAAAGACAGGTGCATTGGCATTGCATGACATTTGAGCTAATGTTTGGAATAGAGCGTGCAATGATACTTGCATCAGTGTAGGTATGATAGAAACCTGTAGAAATGGGCATGGGTTGAGATTATTTGCGGAAGGACGTGAGATGAAACAGATGCACACCGTTGAGCTTACTGAGCGGTGAGGTTCAGGTCTAGCTTCTTCTGGAAGGTTTAGAGGCGCCCGCCACTTTTGAGGGGGTTGCATGCACTGCCCAGAGGCTCAACCGCGCTTCTGTCGACACTTGTGCTGCCGCTTCAACACCACACATCACCGCTGCACCACCGTAGCATTTGCCTTTGCCAGTTGTCTCAGTAGTGGCCTCACCCAGCCACAGCTGCGACTCATTTCACTTTTCACTCTCTCTCACCAGACAGTGTTAGCCGACTGTGCAGGTCGGCTGATTACCTATCATTCGCTGACGTTGACGTGTGCATTAGCGCAAGATGTTTCGCATTGTTGTTCAGCATCATAGCTTGCACCTTGAAGCACTGGTATAGCATAAGATGCTGATGAAGCTAGTCAGCAGTCAGATTTTACTACTCGGCCACCTCCGCCATATTGCGGGCCAGCTTCCGTGGGAGTCCAGTCCATAGGGTGAAGCTCAGTCGCGAAGTTTTTGTCCAATCTGCAGCAGTTTCGCGTGAGAGTAATCTTTAACCTCAATGTTGCACTTGAACCTTTGATCTCCATATTTGAGGATCAATCTGACATGTTTGAGCCTTGAACGCAATCGCACCACCATCCGCTAGTGGCGGTGCTGCTGATGCCATTAGGAGCACCTCTAGGAGCAGCAGCAACAGCAGCAGTGTGAGAATTTGCACTTTCCCAGACTCGTAGGTGTATCAGGAAACGACAATGAATGAATCTTTTTGCTGATGGAACACGTTTAAATATGCACTACAATTGCTGATTACAAAGAACACTGTTGTATTATACACTGGTGATTTAAGAGAGTACGCAGAGGTCACCAAGACACGGCTCGTCTCTTGCGCTTTCCAATGATATTCCATTCTTGAAAAGCTGTGAAGTCCAGACAAAGCAACATAAGAATAAAAATGCTACCTTTCCTACTCTAATCACTAGGAATTACAAATTAGCGAGGTGCTCATCGAGCCTCAGACTATCCGGTACTCCGGTGTCTGTTCTTCAGCAGTCACGGCCGTACCAGACGCTGGTCTCGAGCAACCGAGGTTGGCGGACGCCTAGCGCCCTTGGTACTCCTCAACGCAAGAGTTTCAGTGCTTGCACTCTCGGTCAATCGACGGCTGTGCTCAGCCCGTTGCTCACCCTGTGATATCCTGCCATTGATTTGCTCCTTTAAAACTGTTCTCTTAATTTCTTGGTCCTCGTTATTGGTCCCTCTTGTTCCACAACTGTCACATCAGCACAGGAGATCGAGAGGAGCTGATGCTCGCACTCCCGGTCCTTGCGTCCAGAGCCATTGTGTCGACTTCCGCAAAGCACGCCAGAAAATATACAGTCCATGTCCAAGTTACCATTAACGTCTTTATCGTCTTTGACATCGACGTTGTCATTGTTATGATCATCGTTGCTGTAATCGTCATGAAGATAATGATAATGATAATCATCATCATCATCATCATCATCATCATCATCATCATCATCATCATCATCACCACCACCACCACCGCAACTACCACCACCACCATGACGACCACCACCACCACCACCACCACCACCACCACCACCACCACCACCATCATCATCATCATC
>SZWC01028922.1:5446-20095 GCA_023375785.1 Penium margaritaceum
TAACAGAGAGAGCAACATCTTGCGATTGTATGTTTATACTGAAATATGTTTTCGTTATGCTACTTATTTCTGGTCAAGTGAAGTTTAGGTTGAAGACATCTACAGTGTCTGTCCTGCTCATTGGTCGTTTATTGTTCTTGCATACAAGCTTTAATACATGGAAAGAAACGAACCTTTGTATGTGCAATTAATTGTCCCAAGTCATTCATGTCAGAAGAGGTAATTGAGAAAGCAATGACTTAGGAAGATCTTGATGAATGAAACATGCATGACTAATGACTACTCACAGTCAAGAGATAGGTGCTCTCCTCAAAGAGATCTCAACTCAACCCTCGGAGGAATTGAACAATATCACACACAAGACACAACTACTTCCATGTGTGGCAATGTTCAGCGTCGTTGAATAGGTCTGTCTCACTGTCAAATTCTTGGCCGCCATGTCTGCTTCCAGGAAAACACACCACGCCCCCCCTCCCCAGACCCGATGAACCTGTCCCATTCAGCCTAACTCTAACCCTCTTCCTAACCAAACCCCCCCTTCTAAGTCGTTTGAATGAATGGTTTGCTCAAACTCCAGAGTCCAACATAGTTCATCCTACACAGTAAGAAAACCATGGGTTAGTTAAGTCAGACGAGGGAAGTACAGACATTGACAGAACAGAATAGGAATGCGTGAAGACGAACCATGCATGCTCGAACTCATACTCACCTCACTATGCCTCGTCTGGGTCTTCTTTGTACATCTCTTGCCACTCCCTCTTCTCCTCGTCCAACTGCTGAGTGTGCTCATCCTACGTCACCGTCTCACCATCATCACCAAGAGGAGGGGAGTATGCACCACAATCATCACTTTCAAAACCATCATCCTCATCATCTCGGTCATCCCGAGGCTGAGCCTTGGGGTCGTACTCCATGTCACCACTACCGTACTCACGGAGTATGGTAGTGGTGACATGTACGAGGGAGGATCCCCACCCATAAAGGCACTGGCACGTGCCTCCAGTGCGGGTGCAGCTCTATATGCAGCTACAACTAGACCACCATCATACTATATTGTGGCATGTGTAGGGCTCAGAGCAGGAGGGTTCTTCCACCGGGTCTTTATGTGCCTCTTTTGCCCACAGTGGAAGTAAATGAAGTTCTTCTTATGCCACGTCTCCCGCTCTTTCCTTGCGCTGCATGGGCGGCCCTTGCCACATCGAGGTCCCAGTAAAATCCAGGCAGGTTGGACTGGCCTAATGTTCTTGAAGACTGTTGAGGGGATGGGGTTGCCGTGTACACGACAGATCGCCATGCGGGTGAGCCCAGGGTCAGCTAGGTTCTCTGTTGGTGCCAGTGCCCATGCCATGGGGGACTGCATGGTCGTTGGCATAAAGATATTGAGCAAGCAAGAGGACATGCTTGTGGCCATTTTTAGGAAGGTGGCGTCCATCGTCACAATTCGGCGACTGTGCTAGAATCCGATTATGGCGGCACCGAGAGAAAAAAATGCCCACAAAAAGCCACCGCTCACGTCCTTATGGGCCACAGTGTGTGTACCTGGATGGACACGTGTTAGCTACACGGAACACGTGTACATGCACGTGTGAAAACAAGGAAAGCAAGGGGAGCTATTACTATGGAAGGAAAAAAACCAGATACCAAGACATACCTCTTCGACGTACGAGGGAAGCAGGCTCCACGTGCCACTCGTCCTGCCCATCAACTTCTCTTGGGCGTGTGTCTTGGCACGGTATAACATTTTGTTTGAGAAGTTAACACCAGTCCTGTCGAGGAGAACGTGCCACAGGGTTGAAGTGGATGCCGTGGGGTGGAGCTGTAGGGCCTTAGAGATCTTGCAAGCCACGCACCCCTTTTTCCTCGCGGGATTGCTGTGCCCGATGATGGGGAGACACTTGTGGCCTTCAGCGTAGTTTGACACAATGACAAGTCCAAAATTGTTTGTCCAAAACACGGGCATGGAGGAGCTAGGCACGTCCCTTATTTTGGCTTCAGTACATGGCACGTGGAATCACGTAGGCTCACTGTGGATGCATTTGAGACCAAAGTGGTTCTCGACCGCGTAGTCCTCCACAAACACACGTGCAGTGTCCATCTTGTCGAAAACCATCCCCTCCTTCAGTTCCTTCTGCATCTCCTTACGCTTCTTGGGGGTGTGCTCTGGTTCATCGTCCGAATCTCCTGTCTAGACAAGCGCATGAAAAGATAGAAAATGCCTTTGTCAAGTGCAAGAATGCACAGATCAAGGAAAAAAACATTACGTCCCAATTTCACTTGCAAACAAAAGACACTAAACACCCGGGACAAAAGGCAGAAAATACCGAGGTGTTCATCTGGGAGGGACAGGATGCGACGGCGTCCCATGCTAAACTTAACCAGTCTGGCTTCCCGGACGTCTGGGGATCCCGGAGCACCGAGTGGCTCATCAGGGGGTTGGTTGTGTGGGAGGGCATCCCACTTGTTCAACCGCCGTGACCACTAGTCATCATTCCAATCCCTATCCAACCAAAACATCACATCATCAAACATGCCTGATGTGTCGTTTGGAGGAGGGTTATCGGGGTACCAATGCGGAGCAGGACCCTGAGCTGGGGGCGGATCCTTCTCATCCGGACTTGGTCGTGCGGCTAGACGCCACACGTGAAGTTGAGAAGCCATCTGAAACAGTGAGTATTTTGTCCACAATCTATCATGCTATTTATCACATCTACCCTCCTGTATAAGCCCACCGATGTGTTCTACGACTTGGTCCACCATGCCAAAGTCATGCAAGATGCAGCTGCAGCAGCGGCATGGTTGGAGGCGGTGTTGACGGTATCAACGAGGACGATGCGAGAATGAATGAGACAGTAGCGAGATCATGGACACCTTGCTGGGACATCGCATCCCCTAGCCGGACCAACGGAGAATAGTAAGACACGTAGGATGAGTGCACTGTCCGCTGAAACCTACCTTCGAGCAAGCAGCCTTGTAGCCTTGTGCATTTCCTCATCATCCGGCGACAACATACTTTTGAGCATGCCGGCTCGTACCCTGGCGCATGTCCATGGCGACCGGCGGTTGCAAGGATGTGTCAGCGACTCTTGATAGGCTGCCATGGCAGTTGCAACGCGGACAAATTTGAAAGTGCTTAGCGGCGCAATCCAATCGGCCCACTTACCATTTGCTGAGCTGGCCAGGTAACTCTTCAGTTCAGCAACACATATGGATACCACTACATGAGTGCCTGACAGCTCATGGCCAAGGATCGAGCAGGGGGTGTTTTGATGCAACGATGATAATGCTGACATTGTGAAGACGGCCATGCAGATATTCGGTCTGTGGAATGATAGAAAGTCAAAAGAAATGAAATATCTTGGCCACAAAATTATACCCCCATTTTTACAAGACAAATACGACGTTGAATTGATCAAATTTAAGTACATAAGTAATCATGTTCACACCGTCAAACAGTATCGTGTCACTCACTTACATGCATGATATGTGCAAGCACAAAATCAACTGTAAAACCTTTAAAAAGTGAAATAATAATACTAGCTAACCCTTCCACAACAGAAAATGAACAATATGCCATCACATTGAGAGCTCGACAATTTTGAGGGGTACATGGGGCTTATTATTCTGAGGCAGAGACGGATGAGGCTTATTGTTCTGGGATAGGGGCGGATGAGGCTTATCGTTCCGACGTAGGGGCGGATGGGGCTTATCGTTCTGACGGAGGGGCGGATTGGGCTTATCATTCTGACGTAGGGGCGGATGGGGCTTATTGTCTGAATTGAGGGATACATGGAATTTCTGTCCATTCTCAAAACCTCCATGCAAACTCCCCGCAAACCACTTAAAAAAAAAACACAAACCCCTCTATAAAGGAGTTTGTGACTGCTAGGCCAAAAAAGGTGATGTCAGCATGTCGACGCCGCATGCCATGCGGCGTCGATATGCCATCTTTTGACAAACGAGAGGGGTATATCGCTTATGTTCTACGCCTTAAACTCACATCGCAGAAGGGGCAAATCAGGCTTATAGTTGCGAGTCAGGGGCGGATAAGGCTTATTGTTCCGGGGTAGGGGCGGATGAGGCTTGTTGTTCATACGTAGGGGCGGATGGGGCTTATCATTCCGAGAGAGGGGAGAATCAGGCTTATTTTCCAAAACAAGGGGTATATCGTAATTCCACCCTTCGAAGCATGGGCATATTGTAACAAATTGGTATGGGAAGCTTGGGCCAAAACTGCGGTGATTGGGGGTCTCCGATCCTCAACCCATCCCATCCAACCGTCCACAGACCGGGACCCCGTTTAAGCCATAAGAAGAGGCCGGTCTGCACTATACAGATTGTGCACAATATGACGGACAAAGAGAAATAGGGTAAATTAAAAACAATGTGGCCATTGTGCTCGCCGTAACAGTGTCCACCCCGACCTTTAGTGTTTGACCTACGTCTCGCGACCCCCGACCTCACCTACCTCATCCTTGTGAACCATCCACAAGGCAGAACCTTGTGGGACGGAACACGAAAGGTTGGGGTGGGTGGCCAAAATTTCCTTGAAGAATCAGCACAAAAATCTCAAGTTAACGTAGTGGGCCACAAACATAATAGCAAAAATGCCCATGTGTGTAGTTTAGGGGATTGCGTACCGGAGCCACGTAATGTTTTCCCCCTTCTGGCCACGACTTGTTGACGCGTTGCAAGACGTAGGTCGATGCCGGCTAAAATACCTATCCACCCGTTGATCGACACACCAAAAGTTGTTTGAGGGCTCCCAACAGTTATGTGAAGCATTGTAGCCTTGCCACCTGACCAAATACCCGAGTGCCAGATGATTCAGTTGACCAGAATAATCTAGGGTCTGCACTAAAATTTCGTTGGTGACAATATTTTACATATTGCACACAAAAGAAAAGAATTCGGATACATGTGTAGTCTTGAATTCGTTCTTTGGCTGCTGTTTTGTGAATATTTTCAGTAAATCGTGACCTCCAATTCGGCACTTCATCTTCTTGCGATGTCACATCCGCCAGTTTGCACGTGCGATCTGTTGAATTTGCCCTGCTCTTCGCTCCTCTTATCCTCCCCACCTAAAACCACCCACCATCGATCTTCTTCCCCTCATGACCCCACCTCTAGGTGCACAATTTGTCCAGCTTGCCAGCGTGGATGCACACAAGTTCAGAACAAGATCTTGGAACATCCGAAGCCCACTCCACCCATAAGCAAAAAACATTGAAAATTGTACATAGATTTCTAGCTCTCACAAAAATGCATACCCAACTCTTATTGGAAATATTGAATTGTATCTTTTATAAGAAATAATTTACAACTTGAATTAAAAAAAAGAATTTGTGGCCCAAGAAAATAATAAAAAAAATTCATGTGGCAGTAGGGTAGTCCGTGACTTTTCGTGGCAACAATGTCCCAAAATATCTTTGACATTGTATCTGTGCCCCCATCTACTTTGATAGGATGTGGCAGTGGCACGTTTCTGTCAGAGAAGTGCTTGCTGTGGTCCCAATAGAGTTTTAATCAGATTTTGTCGAACACCGGGTGAATAGCCATGCTGCTCAGTAGTTTGAGTTTTGCACTAAGAGGTGTTCCCATTTCCTCGATTGCGAATGGCCCCAACCACTTCAACCTGAATTTGGCACAGTCTTGTCCTTTCAAACGGGCATTTGAGCTCTTGAGTAGGACATGATCACTGACATAAAACTCGGTGTCCATAAGCTGCTTGTTGGCTTCTCCCTTCATAACCGGTGTGTCTTCAGGAGTACTTGGAGGGTCTCATCCCACATAGCATGGAAGTCTTGCCATTGTATGTCGTCTTCTGGTATGCTACTGAAACTTTAGGAACCTGCCAGAGTTGAGGGGAGCTTGTTCTAAACCTCATCAAGAAGGATTTTTTCCGGGTGCCGTTGATGTTGTGGAGTTGAACACGGGTTTGGCTGTTGGTAACTTGACCGCCAGTAAATGACATGTGGCTCACACATAATTTGTGACAGTTGTTTGAGCATTTGATTGGTGCACTCAATTTGATTGTTAATCTGGGATGGAAGGCCATCGAAAACTAGATCCGACCACTGTAGCGAGTCATACTATTTCGCCAAAATCTGTCGGTGAACTGTTTATCTTTGTCACTGGTGATGAAGACGTTATGTTGTCAAACACTAGTCTTGAGGAACAACCACGATGCTCTCTCAGCAGCAACCGTTGTTGTTGTCAGGATGAATCATGAAATCTTTGAGAACTGGAAATCCGCCAGGGGTATTGCATCAAACCCTTTTAGTGAGGCGGGTGAACAAGTCACAAAGTGCATGGAGATTTATGACCATGGGTCTTTTGGTAATCGTAGAGGTTAAAAAAACCCCAAGGTTTTCGTTCGTCTCAACATATGGCGTTACCAAATGTTAAATGCCTTGAAGTAGTTTACGGTGTCAATTAGTATATTCTGCCACCTGGAGATTTTTTTGTTTTTGTTTTGTTGAGATTTTCCCCTTTCAAAATGTCCACCTTGACTAGTGTCGTGGCACTCCTCCAATAGCATTCATCAGGGTTTGTAGTCATGATGCACGACGACCTAACTAGAAAATTTCCGTCATCAGTAGGGATCATTGAGCAAGAAATTGGTTTTTTTTGTTTTTTTTTTGTTTCTGATGTACTCATCGTAACCCTCCGCAAACAGTCTCACAATGAGCGGGTCTCGTTTGATGAGAAAAGTACTGATCTGAGCCATTAATTCCGGTCACTGACTTGGGGCATCCACTGGATTATTTTTTTTTTCAGTTGGGTACAAGATGCCAAGATGCTTCTGTTGAAGTTGGACTCGAGGAACAAATCAAGTATGACTGAATCTTGTCATATTTAAACATGGAAACTGGCACGGACGATACATCTCCCGCATTCTAGATAGCAACACCATGTTCTGAATACGTGCACAACTGCGAGTATCTCTATTTTCATGCACCGCACAGTTCAGCTCCGGTCCATCTAATTTTCTCAACATGCACACGACCAGTTCTCCATCGCCGTTGTCTTAAAGGAGAATAACTCTGATTGCTTGATCGGACGCATCGATGGCCATGATGGATTCCTCCGTTGGATCCTACAATTGCAAGGCTTGAGCGTGTTTCGAAGGTTTGAACACTTCTTGTTTGATATTTTCCCAATTTCACTCTGTGGTTTTACAAGTGAAATTGAAGAGAGACACATGCATCTGAGCATAGTATTTTTAGAATCCTATAAGTATCCATAAAATTTGAATGTTGGTGGACGATTGCTAACAATGTATTTGGATCCATTGTGATCCATCCGCTGTCAATTATGTGATTAAAAAACTCAATCAAATGATGACCAAATCTTCACCTTGAGAAACTTTGGTAGAATTTCTTAACTATGTGGAATATAAAAAAATATTTTGTAGATGTTCATTGCATTTTTACGAGGCGCATCTGTACACTAAGATGTTATTGAGATACACGAAAACAAGGTTGTCAAGGTACAGGCCACCATACATGTATGTTCGTGAATGTCACCATCATAAGCCTGAACTCCAAGTGTCCATACCTGATGCGGAACATTTTCTTCTTAATTTCCTTTTGAGATACGTGCATCCAATGATAGCCGCTGTGTAGATTGATTTTGGTAAGAATTCTTGCCCCATGAAGTTGGTCAAAAGGTTTGTCTAATTTCATAATAGGGTAGTGATCCTTGATGGTAACGTAGCTCAATGCCCTACATTCCATGCACATACGCATCTTGCCAGTTTTATTTTTTACAAAACATATTAGTGTGGCATATGGTGACGCGCATGGCCTCATGAAAACTGATCGAGCATCTTTTCTACCTATTTTTATGCTTTATCAGCTCGTGCGATAGGTTCCTTTGAAGTTTTGTCTGCTCCTCACCTTCAGGTGTATTTGATGGCCGGTGTTTCATTGCACAGGTAGCTCTTAAGGCAATTCATCCGGAAAACCCCCTTTAAACTCCTTGACAACTGATGCAAACTCCTCCAAAATGGCTGCAAATCTGTCGTGTTGAGGGTGGTAAGGCTAATGTTGTCGCATCCGTTGATGCAATCTCCTCAACTTCCCCTGATTCCATGGGTACCATCCATTCTTTTGATTTGTGTTGCACATATCTTTTAGCCACGTCTAGTGACATCGGCTGCATGCACCGTTTTGCAATTGTTGCAACTTCTGCTGTTGCTTTTCCTTCTGCTGCTTCCCGTAACCGCTTCTGCTTTGTGGGTATCCTGATCAAAGGCCATTGTCATTTTTGGCCATGAAGCCTGACGTAGTCTGGAAAACTGCCCCAATCCACCTTTGGATTGTGTCGGTACAGGAAACATAACCCGAGGATGATTTTGTAGTCACCCAGCGAGCAATTTCACCAAACTTTATGTTGTGCATATCTTCGATTTGTTGTCAGAGTGCTTCACAAAATTGACAAAATGGCAGTCAGCAATAGACAATTTCCCTTCAATCACCCCTGGTTTAGTGTGAAAACCTAGCTTTTGAACCATGTCATTGCTTACAAGGTCGTGAGAAGCTCATTCGTCTCATAGTACCAGTACAGTTCTGCAAATTTTACAACTCCTTGGTTACACTCGTAGTAGTATCGCAAGTTGGCTATCACACTGGACTGCAGATGCAAGTGTTGAAGCTTGTACCGTGGGTCCAATTTTTCATTCATCTTTCCGAGGAAGCAAGGATGGCACGTGTCAACTCATCCACTTTGTTCTGGATTGAAAGATGTGTACGATGTTGGATTTATCCGATTGTGAGGTAAAACGCCTGAGGTTGACGATATAAAATTGGTCGTGTGAGCCGTTCATCCAGGTCTTCTGATCTCCTCCTGCCGTTGGATGGTCTTAGATCAGACCACCAACTTGATGTCGTTCCCTGTAAAATTGTGACCCACATCCAAATCGTCAATCTTCTTCTTTCTGTTGTTGACCATAACAGTAGAGAAGCATAGTTCCAAAACTTGTGAGCCACATCAAAATTGTTGGTCCTTTGGATTTTGTGAGATCGAATGGTTCTGGAAGTGCCGACTTAATTGTTTCTCTCAGTGAGTTGTTTTTTTTTTTTCTTCTCAGTGAGCACTGCCTCCCTGCACACTTATTCTCAAGCTCCGACATTATCGTGGTTGAAGTAAATGGTCATTGAGATCTCAATTCTTAAGAATTTCTGGAACTGGTCTTCATTGATGCAATTTTTTTGCTTAGTGCCTCCCATTATGCCAGATTTTATCCCAAAGGCAACATTAGAGGCAAAGGATTTCCTGATCCCGAGTGGTTTTATCAAGGGACCGGCCCTCGGAGTTGTCGGATTTGTGCCAATTTCTGTGAAGCCTACCGCTGCTGCTTGGTTTTCCTCGAGAGATTCATGAATTTCATGCTACTGATCCTCCATTTCCTAAGTCTCCACTAGGTGCTGCTTATCGTCAGCTGTGCTCCCGCCGTTCACCGTCGATGGTGCAAGATGTGGAGAATTCTGGATGGTGAAGATGTGCCAAAGACGCACGTGGTTGTCGCCCTGTAGTAAATGCATCGGCTGCCCCTACATCATTGTTGTGCTCTCATGCCAAGTGTTACATCGATCGGAATGTGGTTGGTTGACAAGGATGAGGTTTGGAGCATAAGAATATTGGAGGAATTAAGACAATTGGATGATTTATAAGTAGTACTAGGTGTGATTTGATGACAATTGTCAAAACTTTGAGCATAAGTATACAATAGCAAAGAACAAACATCGTGAGGCATACTTGCGGACTTGGATGCTCAAGTCAAGCGACGGGGCATCTTGAGTGGTTGCTTCAAGAAACTCCATTGAGAATTTGAGGGGTCTCAAGAATTTTGAGGCAATGTTTTCTAAAAAGTCCACTATTATCGATAAATTGACTTAATAGTATCCAAAAATTGGTACAGTTCAAGATAGTTCTGTGTACCCTTCTACAAAGTGGTCAAACTTGTCAGGAACCTTCTAGAACGGAACACCGGAGTTGGGGCAAGTGGCCGAAAGTCCCTCAGCTATTTGGCACAAAAATCATGAGGTCGATATGCAGTGAACCATGAATATAATGACCAAGATGCCCACACGTGGAGTTTAGGGACTCGTGTACATCAGCGATGTTATAGAAAGGCTTGAGAGATAAATGGTCAGCAAGTAAAAGTTACAGAGACTTTGTAATGAGAAGTAATTGTACTTGGATGACAAGTTTCAGGACTGTCATGTACATGTGTGCAATAACAAAAAAAAGAATGAGGCATACTTGGGGTGTTTGGTGCTCGAGTCGAATTCAAAGGATAACTTCCATGTCATGAGAGGCTTGTTTGAGAGGCTCTGCTCATAAAGTAGGGGTTTTGAGATTTTGGAGACGCTATCACTCTGAGAAGTTGATTGGACAGTATCAAAAGATTGATATTATTTGATTTTCTATCAATGCTTCTGAGAAGTAGTCAAGCTTTTCACGACCTTTTGGAGTGGAACACCGCTTTTTTAGGCAATTGAGCATAATTTCCGAGGCCAGATGTCATAAAAATTTACAGGTTGATGAGTGGTGGGCTATAAATGTAAGAACAGAAATGCCTTGCCATAGAGTTCAGGAACTTGTGTACATTAAGAAAATGATGTATTCCGCTTCCACTGTGGAGGTGGTGACATAGTCCTACTTCATGCTGCACTTCCAGGCTGCTGCACCTTCAAGGAAGAACACATAGCTGAAATCTGACTTCCTCCGTACACACCACTGGCGTAGTCCGCATCAATGTAACTTATGAGCTGTAAGGGGTCTGACTTCCACTTTCTGTCCAACTTAAGGCACGCATGATACGTTGTCTACAAGTACCAAAGGATGCTCTTCACGTACCTGCTTACTTGATCCACCTTGTAGGTAAATTCTGGCCGAGCCGCCACCATGGCGTACATGGAGTTGTCCACCACATATTAGTAGGGCATCTTCACCACGTCCTCCTTCTCCTCTATTGTTTGCGGTGCCATTGTCACACTCAGCTCACAAATTTTGGAGACAAGAATGCGCACCATTTGTCATTCCCCCATGTCGTCCCGCTTCAGCACCTCGACCACATACTTGGCCTGTCCCTGTTCAAACGTGCGAGCCCACCGGTTGTGTGTGATGCTCATGCGGTAATTGTACTACAACCCCTCCATGCATGTCATCTTGAGTCTGCTGCTCAGGTGCTCCTTGAGATACTATAAGCCTGCCAGATCTGATGAACACATGATCAGGTCATCGGCATAGAGTGTGACAATCAGATGGAGTCCCTGGCTTTGTCACACATATATGCTACGATCCGACTCATATCGTTTGAAGCTAGGCTCTTCCATGTAGCCATCCGTTTATTGGCGATAGAGTTTGGAGGCCTGTTTTAGCCCCTATAATAGGGGCAAAATTTTTGTTTGCAACTTGTAAACATTGTCCTCTGGCGCATACGCCCCCTCCAGTGCCTCTAGGTAAAAATCTTCTTTTATGATGCCATTTTAGACTGCTGCCTGACATCCATTTTTCAAGTCTCCACATCCTTCCTCATGGAGCCACCATGAGGAAGGTACGTCTCATTGTAGTGCTGAACTCTCTGTTGTCAATACCCCTTTGCCAACAGCCGTGCCTTGTTCTTCTCCACCTTGTTGTCCTTAGTGAGATTCACCTTGATCACCCACTTGGAGCTAATTTCTTCTGCCTCCTCTGGCCGATCCAGATCCCATTTCTTCTACCTCCTTGGCCCACTGCTGTCTTTCCTATAATGGATTGCACTTTGGCGCACCCATGATGCAAGTCTGGCACTTGTTGTGCTCTGCATTATCTGCTGATGCGTCTGCTGCATCAGTGATGTCGAGACTGCAAACCATATCGCGGCAATGAGTTCCCCAGCCGCTGCTGCCACAGCTGAAGGTCTGTTCCCCGGCCTTTGGCCAGGTTTTTGCTGCATGGTTGTGGGCTTAATGCATATGCTGCTCAGGGGATGGTATTTTTACACAATTCAGAGGCCTCCCTTGTGAATTATTTCCAGCACAACCTCACCATCATTGACCATCCACACGACTGCACCTTTCATGTGGAAAATCACCTCATACCTCTTGTCCACCAAGTGTCTCATACTCAGAATGTCAGCAAGACTGGTGACATGTTGCACATTTTTTACAACATGCTGCTCTTTTTTACCATCAACAACCACCTCCACTGGAGACTTCCCATGTCCCTTCCCATATGGCCCCCACGAATTGCTTCTCTGATGCCGCTAAATCGTCGGCTGAGACAACAGCCAGGAAGGCTCCATCAGGCTTCAAGGAGGCCTGCATAGACGTCTTTGTCCCCGGCTGATGTCGCCTTTCGTGAGAGTAGAGGGTGCCGAGGGGTCCTCTTCCATGTCTTCAGAGTCATTTGCGAGCACCACATGGTGACATTTGTGTGGGACAGTCTTGTGGATGGACATTCTGGTGGATGCTTCCTCTGAGGCCTAAGTGACAGGGATGGAGACGCTGTAGGATTGATGGATGGCAGAGGAAAAAGATGAGTCCTCTATGGATGTCCGGGGACTCAGTGAGGAGGGATGAAGGGCTTGTGAGCAGTGGGAGCACAGGCAAAAATTTCCTCATGCTGCTTGCAGGAAACATAGTCAAAGAAATGATATAATCAAGACATGGTGTTGGATTGGTTTGCAACACTGTGAAATTGACACTGATGTGCCACTTGCACAATGAGGGAGCTTGCATTGGTGAGTGATGCAGTTAAGTTTCCGGCATGCCAGACATGCCACTATTGTTGCAACGTTGCTCCCAGAAAATTACTCCACGGTAGTTCATTCCGACGTCCATAAATTCCATGGATCAAACAGAATCATGTAAAAAATTGTCACTTCTTATTTTGATGAATGTGAAAACCCTGAAGGAATCCATAAAAAAATGAAAGATTGTGCACCCCAAAAGATTTTTGTTTGCACGAATTGATGTGGAAGAAGGGTACTCCCCACGCGTTGATTTCAATGTTCACCATTGCAGCTGTTAGAAGTGCAAAAACCTGTACATGAAAACAGCAAAACTCCACAAAACCGACCCTCCAATGCAGAATTGCCACTTTATGACCACTGCGTTGGTGCATGGTTGCACACCTTTCAGTTGTTTACCTCTCATCGCAACCTGCACGGTGAAAAGGGAAATTTTCAATTTACAGAGAAGGACAGCTACTTGTACACAACAACTCCATGTTTTGACTCCAAATTCAAGTAGAAAAAAGACAATTTTTTTAAGATGGTGTCCATGGAGGAGAGCCGCCGACATCTCCACCACGCTGCCTGACATAGCCCTCCTCCTCGGCCAACTCTGGCGAGGCGTCCTTTTGGACGGCCATCCAAGCGCGTGCCACTGACCTTTGTCAAAACATGCAGAAGGCTGATCTCAAATCCGCCTACATCAAGTCTCATCTCATGCTTCTTCCTGCAGATTCAAAATCAACTGCACTTGATGCCGGCCAGTGGAGTTACTATCCAGGCGCAAGCATTCTGAAATTTCTGCATGGAAATGTTGAATTTCCTCCTCCTTGTTGTTGCCTGACCATCAAGGAAAGAGGGAAGGAACCAGCCAATTCTTTGCCAACTCCTCTCCCAATGTTGCCTGAATGCCAAGGAGAAGGGGAAGGTGCCTGCCTACCCTTCGCTACATCCACCTCACCGTTGCCCAACTGCCGAAGAGAAGGGTCAGACACCTGCTGGCCCCTTGCCAAATTGTCCTTTCCATAGCCCAACAGCCAAAGAGAAGGGGAAGGCGCCGGGTCATCCTTCACCTGCACCTACACCTACACCTACACCTAAATCTTAAACCACTTCATGCCGGTGATGCAACTCCTATCCCTCTCAGTAGCTCTACCACTGGCTCCAAATCCAGCTCTGCATCCTCCTCTTCATCTGATGAGGAACAGTCTTGTGATGATAGTACCTGCACCAACTTCCTTGCATTGTGCTTGCTCAAGAAAACCACGTCGATGTCAGGATTGTCGTTGAAAACGTCCAAGAAACGTGGAAAATATGTTGACTGCTTTGGAAGTGGTCATTTCCCAACCATGTTTTGGGCATGCATAATTAGCTGCAAAATTTCCGGATGGTTACAAAGAGCTTTCAAAACTTCTGCCTAGCACTGTTTTGGGCTGGTTTATCAACGGTACCTGTGTTTTGAAGAGGCAATATGAGGTAGCAGTGTTGGCCTCCATTGTTTTTGCCACTGTCGCCGCCAACCACAATCTGGAGGCAAAAGCAAAGCAACAATGGAAAGAATTCCTGGCTCTCCAAGAATCTTGAGATCTTCAATGCGATCAAATCAATGATTGTGGACAACCGTAAAGAATCTCATGATCTCAAGTCCAAGGTTATTTGCCATAAATTTTGAGGTGTGATTACTTTCCATGCACCCAGTGACCTGGAGCAGATGGATCGTTGTGCCTTGTCAGGTTGTTGGTTCATTGGTTTGTTGTTTGTGATCTTGGGTGGTGATTGCCCGACCCCCGGGTGGCAGTGTGGGGTCGACATGCCTCTCGCACAGTCGGCACCACGCTCACACTCTCTCTCTCTCTCTCTCTCTCTCTCTCTCTCTCTCTCTATCTCTCTCTCTCTCTCCCTCTCCCTCTCTCTCTCCATCTCTCTCT
>SZWC01028925.1:16950-27101 GCA_023375785.1 Penium margaritaceum
CTCTCTTCTCGGTGTCCCCCCTCGTCCCCACTCGTGGATGCGCACACATGCTGCCTGGACTCGCCCTTCCGTCCCCCCTCCCCCTCCTCCTCTCTCCTCTCCCGCCCTCCCTCCTGCTCCGCCTGTCCCTGCCTCTCCGCCACCCCATTCTGTCCTGGCCACCCCTCCCCCCTCCTCACCTGTGTCTTCCCGCACCCGCTCTCGCACCGCTCACGCTCTTACCTGTGCCTCTGTCCCTCTCCTCGTCGCCCCTCTGCCATTCCCCTCGTCCCCTGTCTCCTCTCCCCCTCCGGTCGTCCCTTCCATGATCTCTTCCGCGTCCCTCATCCCTACGTCTTCCCCTCCTTCTCCTTCCCGGGTCTCCGCTGTGTCTCTTCCTCCTTTCCCCTTCGTCCCATCTCCATCCTCTTCTCCCCTCTCTTGCCCGCTTCCTCCCGTCATTGTGTCATCACCCGTTTCTCCCCCACTCGTTCCTGCTGCTTCTCTTCCTGCCTCCTCGACTGCCGCTCCTCCGCCTCCCTCTCCGCCACTCCCTCCCCCCTTCCCCCCTCTCCTCTTCCCTCCTCCGCCGTTGTTCTTCCTCTGTCTCGCCCTCTATCGCCTTACACCTTCCACCCGGGTCACGCCCATGGTCGCCACTTCTTTCATCTCGAGTTTCGCCAGTCACTTGTAATAGATCGCGTGCGAATCCAATGGGACCATTCTCAGCTTAAATGGTGAAGGAACTAGTTAGTTACGTCCGTGTTAATGGAGGCGGCCATAAGTTCCGGCCAACACCTAGCACGACAACAGGTAAGAGTCCTACGGGTGAGTCTCGCTATACGAGCTCACCCGTAGGCCGGCGAGCGGAGCTCACCGGCACGCACCGAACAGCGAAGGCAAAAAGCCACTCGAGGCACACCTTCCCACACTAGCCTAATTCTGAGTTTGAAACCTAACTAGGAAAGGCAGAAATGACACAAGGTCACAAATGGGACCAAAGTAGGCCAGATCACGGCAATATCAAGATAAAGAGGAATCAAACTAAGTTTGCCAAGAGACAGGATCTGCTGTGTCTAGTGGAGTAGAGGCACTGTTACGAGGAGGGAGGCGAGCACGTGTGGAGCGGGCAAAGGTGGCGCGAAGCCAGTGATGGCGCGTGCGCTCACTGTGTGTCGCCTCCACTCTCAACGTCAGCAGGCCCTGCACACTCATGGCCACAACAGAGGGCAAATATATATAGTGGAGAATTAACACGCCTCCTTGGCCATGAGTGCAGGAGGTGTGCAGCCAAGATGTTGAAGTTGCTGTTGGAGAGATGTGTAGGGAAGAGTTTTGGTAAGGAAGTCGGCAAGTTGATCTTCACCCTTAATGGAACAGATTTTCACAGCACCGGCCTCAACCGCCTCACGGACAAAATGATGCTCCACACTTATATGTTTGGTGCGTGTATGCAGCACGCCATCATTTACAGCGATGTGACGCGCAGCTAAGTTTTCACAGTGGAGCAGCACTGCGGGCACATGCATTCCCAATTCCTCAAGCAGCCGTCCCAACCAGATGCCTTCACAGGCTGCCTCACCCAGTGCCATGTACTCAGCTTCAGCCACACTACATGCCACACATGACTGTTTCGCGTTGCGCCACAAAACCGCCGTGCCCCACACTCGAAACACATACCTGCCCCGACTGCGTGCTCGTCTGTCACGTGCATAGTCACTATCAAAGTACCCATCCAACAGAGAATTTGACGTTGGGGCAAAGACGAGGCCAGTGCCAGCAGTGTCCAGGACATAGCGGAGCAGTTTCAGCAAGGCATTGTGATGCGTGCTGCATGGCTGCTGACCAAACTGGGCCAATACATTGACAGCGCATGAGATGTCAGGACAAGTAGTGGATGCAAGGTATGACAGACTGCGAGTGATCTGTCTGTACAGTGTGGGATCACACTCTGGTCCATAATTTGTGGTATGTGTATCGAGAAGGTGAGCATAGACATCGGGACTCATGGAAGAGTGCTGGCGAGGCAGATGCTGCACGAGGTGCTGAAAGCGTGTGGTGAGATGTACGATGAACCGTCCTTGATGCAGAGTGAGAGTACGTGCAGGTCTGTCTCTGGTGATGGTCATGCCCAAGAAGTTGTGTGCCTCACCCAAATTGGTCATGCTGTAATGCTGAGTGAGGAGTTGTTTGGTCTTTGTGATGAGAGACAGTGATGGAGATAGGATTAGCAGGGCATCGACAAAGACAAGCAGTGCAACGGGAAC
Source organism: Penium margaritaceum (assembly GCA_023375785.1). Classification (NCBI taxonomy): domain Eukaryota; kingdom Viridiplantae; phylum Streptophyta; class Zygnematophyceae; order Desmidiales; family Peniaceae; genus Penium; species Penium margaritaceum. The sequence continues at coordinate 19,197 of SZWC01028925.1, forward strand.
ATTGTTCTTCCTGTGCAAGAAGAGTGAGGGGTCATAGACACTCTGAGTGAACCCACCTGTCTGAAGTGTGTGACTGATTTCTTTGTTCCAACACCTGGGTGCCTGCTTCAGTCCGTAGAGGGCTTTCAGTAGTAGCCACACTCGGTCTGTCCCATCCTCAAAGCCTTCAGGCTGTTTGACATACAGTTCTTCCTCAAGTGGCCCGTTGAGAAAAGTGTTTTTTACATCCATTTGATGAATCTCCCAATGTTCATGGGCAGCAACACCAAGAAGGGTTTGGCTAGTCCCATATTTTCCGACAGGAGCGTAGGTGTCGGTGAAGTCTTGGCCTGGCACTTGGTGGAACCCCTTAGCCACCAGGCGTGCTTTTTACTTCTCAATCAGACCAGCTAGGTTTCGCTTCAGTTTAAAGACCCACTTCACGTTGATGGCCTTCCGGCCAGGTGGTAGGGGGGCGAGTTCGAACACTTCGTGTTCAAGCAGGGCATTGATTTCGGCTGCCATAGCCTTCTCCCATTCTGCTGCATCACTACGCCCCCTAACTTCAGTGAGGGTAAGAAGCTCCACTAGTGTGGTGTCGCTCTCAGTAGGACCAACAGTGTGATAAAACTGTTTGTAGTTCACTCGCGGAAGATCCCGCAGTGACCGTCACACAGGCTCGGGTGATGGGGTCACGGTCTTCTCGGTGTCATTGGTCTGTTGTAGCGACGACAGTCTCGGTGGTGAGGTCTGTACTGGTCAGATCCGTGGGTGTAAGAAGATCAGTGGGGATGAGATCACTCTGCTCCACCCCATGTCGTGCGGGTTTTGGAGTTGGTGAGACGTCAGCCGGGATAAACACTGTCACACCCACGTAGTGTGGGTAGTGGTCTGGGGTCGTGACATTGGGCACATGCCGCAGCATGCGAAAGACCTCGTAGGACATGTGTTCCAAGAAGGATGCATCCCGGATTTCTAGGAAACTGTGACTCGAAGGATCCCAGAACTTCCAAGCCTTTGATGCATGTGAGACTCCTACAAACACGTACCATCGACCACGTGGGCTGAGTTTTTTTGCACATTGTGGCTGTGCAAACCACACACATGCCATTGTGCCCCACACCCTTGCAGGACGGAGATCTGCCTTTTCCTTAAACCACCATTCCCAAGGGGTGACAGACTTAGGTAGTGGACCTTGTGGGACATGGTTCCACACCCACGTGACATATTTCACGGCTTCTTCCCAGAAGCCAAACGACAAGCCTGATTCTGTCAGTAGGGTGCGCGGAGCGTCACCTAGAGTCCGGTGCCAGTGCTCTTCAACTCCGTTTTGTTGTGGTGTGTAGGAAGCAGTCGTTTGGTGTTCAATACCCTTTGCCTTGAGGGCTGCTGTCAGAGCCCCCATAAACTCACCGCCGTGGTCTGTTCTCAGTTTGAGCAGCTTGCATTTAGTCTGCCATTCAGCCAATGCGATCCATTCAATGATCGCCTGTTGGGCGTCCGCTTTGGTCTTAAGCAGAAAGGCCCAGCGGAACCGACTGTAATCATCAGTCAGTGTCAACACGTATTGCGACCCGTACTGGACAGAGGGAATGGGCATGGGTCCAGTCAGATCAGCATGTACCAAGTCAAGAGGGGACTTGCTTTCGGTAGTGGATTTTGGAAAGACTTGCCTGTGGGCCTTTCCCTCATGACACTCAAGACAGGTGTCTGACTTCAGCCCGTGGGGAAAGTCCTCTGGACACAGACCCTGTGTTGTTGTGTGCTTGAGCATGTCCTCAATCAGGTCAGTGTGAATGTGTGCCAAATGTCGGTGCAGTAGTTCTGTGTGCTTTGCATCAGTGACTGTTAAAACATGTGCCTGTGGTCTTTGTGAGTGCGTTGGGACAAGGGGAAAGAGTGTCAGACGATAGGGCATATCAGCATGCAACGGCCCATCAACCAACAGAGCACCAGCCGCATCAAAAAGAGTGCATCATTGCTTCTGCATGACAGAGGACACACTGGACTGACCATCGACCTGACCACTAGACAACAAGTTCACTCTGAGTTTGGGTACGTACAGGACACCGGTCAACCATATCACCCCCATGGTGCCTGCAGTGCCACAGTCCCAACCCTTTCCATAGTCAGCACTTCCCCAGAACCCGTCTTCACCCCTTCCACATCAGGTGCAGCATACAACGAAGCAAAGAGCTGGTGATGCGGCGACATGTGATGCGACGCAGCAGTGTCATACATCCATTCATGCATGGGGAGTGTGTGCGAGGTGGTGACAAGTGTGTGACCAAGCCGCTGACCTGGTGGCTGCAGGGCTGCTGTCGGCTCTGGTGGTTGGACATCCACAGGAGAAGTCCAACCGATAGATGGTGCTGTCGTTGGCTGCTGCGCCTCAGCCATCACAGCATAGACACGCTGAGTCCACGCCGGCGCAAGGACTGGTCCTGCCGACCCTACCACGTGCCTTCGAGCTCGAAGGCACGTGGAAGGGTCCCTGGTACATGGGCAGATGCCCCTGCTCTACTAGGTATCCAGCTAGCAGCTGCGGCAGGGGCGGACCTAACGTGGCTGCACCAAAAGAGGTGGGAGCATGGAAGCCACCTCCCCCCTGAGTCGACCACGCCGGCTGATGCAACTACGGGCCAAACTGGGGACGTGGTGGTGGAGAGGACTGCTGCTGCTGCGAAGGAGTCATGATGCGGAGAAGCTCCGGACATGCTCGCCAAAAGTGACCGCGCTGCCCGCAGTAGTTGCAGGTGCGCCCCCCGGCACCCTTGCCACGACCACTGCGCCCTCCTCCGAACTGTGTGCCTCTATCCCCACTGCCACCTCCTCTGCCACGACCCCTCCCATATCTGGATCCAGAAGGGGCCGGAGAGGCAGCCTGATGCGCAAAGGCACTGGCTACTCGGGTAGCTGCATCTCGCGCCTCTCTACGGAGGATGTCCTCGTAATGATGCAGCTCCTCGAACACCTCCGTCAGATCTGTACTCTCAATGTCGGTGACGTATAGGCGGCGCAGCAGACTGCGACAGAAGTCCTTGTACGGCTCTCCCAGATGAAGAAGGACGGGGTCTGGCCACTCTAGTACGGAGCACTGAGCACCGAGCCCCAAGATCCGACAACGGAGATCCATTGTGGCATCCCAGTACTCCGCAATTGGCGCCCCTGGCTTGGGGTACAACTGCCGTAGTCGGTCGTGAAGGGAGAAAACTAGAGCCATCCCCCTCTCCTCCTAGCGGGTGGCGAGATGCCCCCACGCCTCGTACGGACGCGGTGCACCACTGCGCGGGTTGGTTGGGTCTTCTCCTTTACCCCCGAAGCGAAAGTGGCAGATGGCGTATGCTTGGTCATTGGGAAGGGCGCGAGTGAGGGCGTTGAAGGCACGTAGAAGGGTGCGCTCGTCGGTGGCGTCGGGTGGCGGTGAGAGGTAGAGCTTCTCGAGCCCGTGTTCTGCCACCCATGCGAGGAAGATGTCCTTCCACGCAAGGAAGTCCCGCGTCCCTAGTGGAAGCGGCGTCAAGTCTTTGTGCGCCATCACCTTGGTGAGTTCTTCCCAAGTGACGGTGCCGGTGGTGCCGGCAAGTTGGTTAGCACCGAGCGCGGCATTGCTACCCGGTGCAGAGCCGGATGCACTCATGATGAGCACTGACCTAGCCTCAGGTCGGCGGCGTCGTCGATCCTATACCCACCTCGTCCCGCTGCGACTTGAGGGCCAGCCGCAAGGCTTGTGCTCTTAAGGAGAGGAGCTGGACCTCTGCTGCTGCCTCCCCCCTCCCTTCTTTGCCTTATTTCCTCCCCTTTTGCGGCCTTCCAGCCGCGGTTGGCTCTCTTCGTGGGGTCTCGCCCATCCTCTTGCACCGTTTGCTGATTGCGCTCAGCTCCGCGAGGGTTCGGGCAGCCCTGCGCACGCTGCTGCAGCGTCCGCAACCTGCTTCTGCGGCGGTTCTGGCCGCCGCGGACTTCAAAGCCATTGGAGAGGTCGCCGGTCGGCTCTCTTGGTGAGGTCTCGCCCACCCTCTTGCGCCGCTCTCTGGCTGTGCTCAGCCCCGCGAGGGTTGGGCAGCCCTGCACGCGCTGCTCCGGCGGCCACGGCCTGCTTCTGCGGCGGCTCTGGCCGTCGTTGACTCTAGCGCCATTTGAGGGGCCGCCGCTCAATCTTGCTCTTTTCTCTCTCTCGCTTTCGTCACGCCCAACGATCTTGGCTCTGATAGCATAATAGACAGCGTGCGAATCCAATGGGACCATTCTCAGCTTAAATGGTGAAGGAACAAGTAAGTTACGTCCGGGTTAATGGAGGCGGCCATAAGTTCCGGCCAACACCTAGCACGACAACAGGTAAGAGTCCTACGGGTGAGTCTCGCTATACGAGCTCACCCGTAGGCTAGCGAGCGGAGCTCACCGGCACGCACCGAACAGCGAAGGCAAAAAGCCACTCCAGGCACACCTTCCCACACTAGCCTAATTCTGAGTTTGAAACCTAACTAGGAAAGACAGAAATGACACAAGGTCACAAATGGGACCGAAGTAGGCCAGATCACGGTAACATCAAGATAAAGAGGAATCAAACTAGGTTTGCCAAGAGACGGGATCTGTTGTGTCTAGTGGAGTAAAGTCACTACTACGAGGAGGGAGGTGAGCACCTGTGTAGCGGGCAGAGGTGGTGCCAAGCCACTGATGGCGCGGGCGCTCACTGTGTGTCGCCTCCACTCTCAACGTCAGCAGGCCCTGCACACTCATGGCCACAACAGAGGGCAAATATATGCAGTGGAGAATAAAGGAATCAATGCCTGCACTAATCATCGCTTCTTCGGTGCACCGGCTTCTGCTGCACACGCTCTCGCCATCATATCTGTCCCGCCCTCTTCCTCCTCTCCCTCTCCCCTTGACGAGTTTGACCCCCTCACCCTCGCCGATGCCCTTGCTCGCCCGGACGCTGCTGCCTGGCACGCAGCCTGTGTTGCCGAGCTTGCCACCCTGGCTGAGCATGGTGTGCTCGAACTCGCTGATCTTCCTCCCGGGCACACGGCTATTAAGGCCAAGTGGGTTCTCTGCAAGAATTTCACCGCCTCGAGTGTCCTTGACCGGTACAAGGCTCGTCTCACCGCCAAGGGTTACTCCCAGGTCCCCGGTGTAGACTTCACCGACACCTATGCCCATGTCGGCCGCTTTACAACGAGTCTCGTCCTCATCTGTCTCGCGACCCACTTTCGGTGGGAGTTGCACCAAATGGACGGGAACAACGCCTTTCTCCATGGTCGTCTTGAGGAGGAGCTTTACATGGTCCAGCCTCCTAGCTTCTCCGATGGCACCGGAAGAGTCTGTCGCCTCTGTCGCACTCTCTTTAGTCTCCGCCAGTCCCCCCGTTGTTGGAACGAGGAGCTCTCGTCTACCCTCGTCCGTGACGGATTCTGTCCTAGCCAGTCCGATCCCTCCCTCTTCGTCGGTGGCATGCCTCTCGTGCCCACCTTCTTGTTGATGTATGTACATGACCTCCTCATCACCTCTCCTTCCTCCTCTGCGATCTCTTAGGTGAAGGGTCTCCTCTCCTCGGCGTACCGCATGAAGGACCTTGGCCTTGCGGCCATGTTCTTGGGGATGCAGATCGAGCGCCTCCCTAGCTGTCTTTTGGTCCATCAGAAACGCTATGTTCAGACGCTTGCGGATCGTTTTGCTTCTGTCGTCGACCTCTCTCGCCCTCTCCCTGCAGCCTCCTTGCCCATACCACCGTGTAATCAGCTCGGCCTTTGTGTGGCCCACGATGCAGAGTCCGGTGCGCTGGATTCCGCCTTCATGTTCCAGTCTATCATTGGTGCGCTCACGTACTTCGCTGGCACCACTCGCCCGGACATCGCCTACGCGATGAACGTCCTGGCCTAGTATGCCCGTGAGCCTAGCACGGCTCACCTCCAGGCGGCCGCGTACGTCCTTTGCTACGTCCTCGGGTCAGCACGTGCCGGCCTCGTCTTTCAGGCTGGGTCGGACGTCCCTCTCCTGGCGGGCTACGCCGACAGTGATTATGCCAGTGATTTAGACGCTCACAACTGTAGCTGCTTCGTCTTTCTCCTCAGTCCTGCTGCCATCTCCTAGCGCAGTGGGAAAGAGGGCTGTGTTGCTCGCAGTACTGGGGAGGCTGAGTACATGGCCTTAGGTGGTGCTACCGCTGAGGCAGTGTGGCTTCGTCGCCTTCTCGGTGAGCTTCGTCTCCCCACTCCGGCTGTCCCTCACTACACAGATAGTGAGAGTGGGCTGGCAATTGCCAGAAACGCCGGTGCACTTCACCGTCGCACCAAGCATATCAATGTTGAGCACCACCACGTGCGCGACGTTGTTGCGGAAGGTGATGTATCTCTCCGGTTCATCTCTGCTGAGTTCCATCTCGCGGACTTCCGCACGAAGGCTCTCTACCAGCCTGCCTTCGCTTCAAGTATCGCCTATATTGGTCTTCGCACCCTCCCCCCGCTCAACTGAGCCTCCTCTTTCCTCTCCCCTCTCCCTTTGCCCGCATCGTTGGTCCTCTACTCGATGACCGCTCGCATGCTGCATCTCTACTCCGTTCAGTGCTCTGGCCTCCCCCCCCCGTGGGTGCGTCTCTTGTAGGCTCTCACACACCCGATGTCCTCCATCGCCGGCGTGGTGTCTCTCGTCTGTCTCCGTCCACACTCCTTCCCACCTCTTCCCTGTGGCCCACCCCCCTGTCGTGTCATGTTGGTGTCTCTGTTGCCGTGTGCTTCTAGGTGGTGGGGTGCAGGTCCTTGACTCTCTCCTTTGGCCCTCTCCCCGCCCTCGCTACATGCTTCGGGACTGCCACTCGTGGACGCGTGGTGCTCTTGGCCGGAGGTGTCAACCGGGTGCTTCTCGTCGGGTGCTTCGGGGTGGGTGCTGCTGGCGGGGTGATTCGGTGGTGTGCTTCTGGTGGGGTGCGCCTGGCGGAGGCACCTACGGACGGGTGCTACTGGTGGGATGCTTCTGGTGGAGTTCTTCTGGCCGGGTGTTGCGGACGCATCCTTCCGGCCGGGCGTTGCGGCCGTGCGCTTCTGGAGGGGTCCTCTTGGCACGGTGTCTCCGCCGGCGCCCTACGTCGCCTTCTCCGTAGCAGCATGCTCCGGCCTACTCTGGCGTTCTTTGGGGCTTGTGTTGTGTTGTTCAAGCTTTCTCCTTGGGGCTACCACCCTTGCTTGCGCTATCGTGTTAAAGTAGCGAACGTTTGTTGCTACTTGTGTTAGAGCACCTAGTTTAGTCCTACTCCCTGCTTACTCTGCTAGTCAAGTTTGTCTCACCGGGTTGACTCGTGCACTTGTGACCCTCGCAAATCTAGCAACTAGGAGCTAGCGCACATCCTTTGACCTGCGCAATATTCAGGTGGTGCACTCGCGCCAAAGGAGGGGGCCTTTCACTCCCTCCTTGAAAGGGAGCAAAAGCCTCCCTCTCCCTACTTGCATAGGCATAGATATGCCCTGACTAGAGCATGTTGTACCGCACAACATGCTCCAGTGTGCTGATGTCATCTTCTAGGCGAGGCCGACTTGGTAGGGGGCGGTCTTCGCCCTCACTCACTCACTCTTTGCAAAAATCCTTTACTGTCCTTGCCTCGATCCGCTCTCACGCTATGTCTTGAAAACCTCAATCCCCCCTTCACAAGCTCTCGAGAGCGCTCCCCCCTCACAGCTCTCGAGAGCCTCTCCTCCTCACAGCTCTTGAGAGGAACAGTTAGCCACGCGGCTAACTCCCGGCTCCACCCGCCTCCCGCCTCCTCCACTCTCCTCCATCCTCTCTCCCTCCACCTCACCCTGCCCCATTCAACATCTATATGTATATCTATATCTATATCTATATCTATATCTATATCTATATCTATATCTATATCTATATCTATATCTATATCTATATCTATATCTATATCTATATCTATATCTATATCTATAT
>SZWC01028926.1:15356-27099 GCA_023375785.1 Penium margaritaceum
GTGGTGATCCACGCTGATAGCGGAGACACGCGCTCGCCAAGCCTGTCACATGGCGGCGTCGTCCTCTTGTCTCACGCACTCCGCCGGCCGTCGACCCTTGCCTGTCCCCGCTAGCAGACCTAGTTATGTTCTTGAGATTCATGTGGCATACTGTAATCGTTGTGATGCGAGACCTAGATTAGACTCCAACTTGCTAGTTTGTAGGACTGTTTTAGGTTTCCTAAAGTCTGGCCTAGTTGGTGACTTCGCAGGTGCTATCGCACCTTTTCTGGGCGCATAGGGCGATTTCGCCCTCGCACCCTGTCGAGCGCCGGCGAGCCTCGCTCGCCGGCCAACGGGTGAGACTCGATTAGCAAGTCTCACCCGGAACAAGGGAATACCTTGTTATTCATGGACTTGTAGTAAAAATGGCTAGCCGCCCTAGGGTTTTTGGAGCTAGCTTGCTCCACGCTTAATCAAATCAAGTGTCGTTTGTCTCATTAGATTTGCAAAGAGCTTTTCACACTCTAAACCGTATCCTTCATCATGGATTTCCAACGCTTAGACAAACCATTCCGTTGTGGTGTAGAAGGGGTAGATAGTTGGTGAAAAACACCGTGCTCAGCAAACTAGGCATATATCTCAACTAAGACCTCGTCACCACAATCCGAGCAAAATGTGTACAAGGTGTGAAGAGACTGATTCTCAGCCGTCACAAGCCACATGCGGACAGCCAGGACGGCATTGCTCTTTTGGCAGAGGCTATAGACCCACCACATCTGGGTGAAGTCATCAGACGGGGTGAGAACATATCAACCCAGATCTGAGAGGGAATCGACTGGGACGGGACTGAGAAGGTCTGAGTGGACCAACTCTTATGGATGCACTACCCTAGAACAGAGTTTGGGTAAGAGCATTGATGCATCTTACCTTGGGTAAAAAAAAACAGAAAATCTTTCTAAGGTGTCTTCTCAGAAGAATCCGTGTGAATACCGGGGGNTGGTTGAGTTTGAATGACCTTGGACACAGTGTCTAAGCCCACATGGCAGAGGCAAAGTTGTAACAAGCACTGGTGCTTAAGGGAGAGAACACAGGTGACAAACCAACCAAGAGATAAGTGGAGAAGAAACAGAGGGAGTGCAGTGAGAGACATAATACAGGTCATCAATATGGTAGGCATGAAGCACGATCGCATGTATGTCAAGAGAAGTCACTATGGCAAAGTCAGCAGAGTGCTCAATAGTGAGACCCATCTTGGTGCATGCACAAATAGAGAGCATGCTGAGCTCTAGGGCAAGGACAAAGAGTACATCGGAAATGTACCAGGGACCAAACGGACCATCTAATTGTACAGTCCAAACTCCCTCCACAAGCAATGACTGACCAGACACCGTACGAACAGACTGATCAGACGCACTCGAACCAAGCACAAGGAATTCAGTACAACGACAAGTCATGTAATGGGTGGCACTAGAGTCAGTGATGTAGGTGCCACTCGGCTCATGACCAGTGGCCAAAACGGAACAACATGCCACAGAATGCTTTGTCTCTGCTAGACATGTAACACAAGACTCAGGAAAACGATGAATAGTACAAATAATTGACTCGTCAAGCCAGTCGGTACTATGAGGTCCATCCTCATCACAAGTCGACTTATCTCCCCCACGAGCATCATCATGGGCGACAGACGTAGTAGGACAGGCTGTCTTGGGACCACTAAGTTGTGACAACACACTTGCACCTCCCTGAGTGTAAAGCCCCAATAGTTGACGAATCTCCGCGATCGTGCGATCTCGAGGATCCATATCACCGATGTTGTCTCGTGAAACAAATGCATGTGCTTCAATCTTGGTCACAGTACGCCCCGTCCGTGTGTCACTGGAAGAAATCCACTACACGTGTACTATCGAAAGACCGTGCATGATCTGAGACCAATCAAGGGGCTGCTCATACTCTGTGTACCGGTGAGCGCCTCCACAATTGTAGTAGTGGAGAGAACGTTCAATGCCATTACTTGCCGGGTGCTGTTGCTATTCCGCCCCATGTTGCTCCTTCCCCTTCTTCCCCTGTGTAGATGTTCTAACGCCCTCAGTATGGTCGGTCGGGGTAGAGGAGGAGGAGGAAGTGGTAGAGGTGGGACTATTGAACTGGGACAGAGGCGTAAGAGGGGTCCTAGTCACTCCAGAAACAAGTGGACTTTGCTGATGGACAATAGCAACCAAATGAGCCAATGTCGCCTAGAGGAAGTAGAAATGGGCCCAAGGAATTATGTGTAGTGACTCTGATAACTTAGAGAGGGCCACACGGTCGAAGCTCATAAGGAGCTTCACGTGGTCCAAGTGTGCCCCCATGATGATGGTGTCCACATCAACGTCCCAACACCAGTCGCAAGGTGTGTGTAAAGGCGCATGGTGCGCCTCAAGTAGTCACCTGCAAGCTCTGTGGGACCCCAAAGGAGGGAGTGGAGCTCGTGGAGTCAATCCGCCCTCGTGGCATGGGTCTCCGTAACGAGAAGTGTTAGGGCCATCTCTACGGAGGTCTGCTCCAGTCCCGGTCCCGGTCTCACCAAGGAAGGGGCGGAAGTTGACCACAATCTCCAACGACATGGCGTAGAGCACAAAGTGCATTGCTCTTGCTATTATGTGGACGTGGTGAGAATCACGAGTCTACTACTAATTGTGGTAGAAAGGCAAGGTGCCCTCATAATCAGCATACACCTAGATCAAGGTATCCTAGCAATTGTAGCCCTCATCACCATTGAAATGGGGTGTAGGTGTCTCAAAATCCTTTGGTCGCCGCTCCGTAGCAAGAAGGACCTCACGCTTGGGAGATGGTCGACGAGGTATAGGGAGACCACCAATGAGAGAAAGGCCACCAAAACTGAATGCTACTGAACAATGTTCTTGATCATGATGGCAAGAAGGTGGCTCAGTGAGAGACTCTGATCCCAGACGTAGCTCATGAATACGTTCAAGGACAAAAGTCTTGTCCTCGCATGTGTCATCCTCTATCTCCTCCCCATCCCATGTGTCTACCCATGATGAGGGGGTGCTGAGGGTGCGACGCTATGTATGGCGTAAACTACTGAACAGATGGTGTGGCTCTAGTAGATCCTCTTGGTGGGTATTGTGAGGCCCCTGAACCACCCTTACTAACATCGTGATCTCTTGTAACACATCAGTCTGTTGTTGCTGATATCAATGCATCTCATCTCACGTCCAAAGAAGCTTGTCGATGGTAAGTGACTACGACCGTGGCCTTATGATATGCGAAGATGAGGAAGAGGAGGGGTCACCTAGCCCTTTGTCCTTGCTACTGACCGTCGCCATCGCAGTGCTCAATATGGGGCCGAACGTCAAAATGGTCCAAATAGGGAACCGAGAGCATGTCGACGTGCTACAAGCCACAAAAAAGCAGCCAAAAGTGAAAAAACAGTGGCAATTGTCCCCACATGCATGCAACGACCACCAGCTATACTAATCTCGCTCGACTTGGCAAAAAGATACCTGAGGAGAGGGGCCTCGGCATGGTTGGTCCACATCCATCTGAGCAGAATCTGTAAGGAATCAGTCGCCACGGCTGACGCATTAGCCTCATCAGCCTCATCAGTATCAAAGTTGGCAAACTTACCAGAGGAGTTCACTTTGCTTGTGAAAGAATTTGAAGGGGTGTTCCCAGACAAATATCCGACTAATCTCCCTCTTAAACGCGACATTGATCACCAAACTGAGCTGTCACAACCGTAGCTATCGGATGAGTAATCACAAACTCACGGAACTCAAGCAATAACTTGACGAGATGCTTACTCAGGGGTTCATCCGACCGCTTGTTTTTTTGTATGCTGCATTAAAACTGTTTGTAAAAATGGAAAATGGTGAAATGCAAATGTGCATGGACTACCGGGTGTTGAACAAAATCACGATCAAGAACCGTTACCCTTTATCCCGAGCAGATGATCTTTTTGACCAACTATGTGGAGTAAGAATTCTTAGCAAAATTGAACCACAAAACGTCTACCACCAGATTCTTATTGTCAACAAAGATATCACAAAAACTTCCTTTCAAACACATTACAGGAATTTTGCGTTCGCAGTTATGCCATTTGGGTTCACAAACCACCCTTAACGTTCATGGCAGCGATGAGGAATATCTTTCTCCCGTACCTCGATGACTTCGTCATGGTGTTCCTCGACAACATCCTCGTGTAGAGAAAAAACCTAGAGCAGCATCGACGACATCTCTAACAGGTGCTTGAGGTCCTACGACAAGAGAAGCTCTATGGGAAGCTTTTGAAGTGTGACTTTGGTCAACGCTCGATCGAGTTTCTCGGGCACATCATCAGCGGTGGACGAATATCCATGGACTTGAAAAAGATATCAACGGTGACGGATTTTCCAGCTCCAACAAAGGTACGCGACGTACAAGTTCTTCTTGGGTTTTGTAAATACTACCAAAGTTTTGTGAACGACTATGTCCCGGTGTTGGTGCCTCTTTCCGATCTCACCTGCAAACATTGCGACTGGAATTTGGGAGACACCGAACAAGAAGCTTTTACGTCTTTACGTAAAGCTCTGTCCGCAACGCCAACCCTTGGATTGGCAAATCCGGCAGCCGCCTACATGATGGTCACAGATGCCTGCGATTGAGCAATAGGAGCCGTCCTCCTACAAGACAACGGCGAAAGAGAACAACCCATTGCATACATGTCACGGAAGCTTCACGGGGCGAAGCTCAAGTACGCCCTCCACAAAAAGGAGATGCTCACGATTATCAACGCCTTCAAGACCTGGTGCTTTTGTTTGGAGTGCCGCAAATGTGTGGTTCAAACAGATAACCGTGCCCTCAAGTACCTGAAGACGCAGTTGAACCTCAACGGAAGACAAACTCGTTGGGTGGAGTACCTTGAGTCCTTATTTGACTACGAGATCGAGTATAGGCCAGGAAAAACAAATCCAACAAACATGTTAAGCCACCGGCCTGATCTCAAGGAGGTCAACGCACTACATATTCAAGCCAATCCATGCGTGAAAAAGTTACTCACATGTGGTTACAATGACCACAGGGCCAACGACACGGAAAAATTGCACTTTGCAGGTTCCTATTTGCACAGAAAGCACAGAAATCAGGTCGTAGTCCCCAAAGTTGAAGAGCTAAGGCGCATGCTTCTTGAGGAGTGCGACAAAGCCGGTCAAGGACGCCACTTTGGAATCCATAAGAATTTGAAAAAGCTCGCAAAACACTATTAGTGTGACAAGATGGGGGTTGACATCGCAATTTTTTGCAAAAGCTGTAGCCTTTGCCAGAGTCACAAGAGTCCATGCACTAAACTCGGCGGACTACTAAAACAACTACCAATAGCATAAAAGTTGTGGACGGACATCTTCGTGGTTTTTGTGACTGGTTTACCTGTCACACCGGAAGTGTTTGGTGTCATTCTTGTCGTTTTTGACAGGTTTTTGAAGATGACACACTTCATTCCAACCACTACAAATGTAATCGCTGAAGGTGTAGTAGGTCTATTTCTTTTGTAGATTGTTCAACTGCATAGGGCTCCACAATCACTCAAGAGTGATCAAGATGCAGTTCACCAAACAATTTTGGCCTAACCTAACATAACAGTATGAGAGTCAACTTCAACTTCCAACAGCGTTCCATTCACAAACCGATGGAAGAATCGAGCAAACCAACGAAACGCTTGGATAACGTTTTTGAACTATACACAAACCTCATGGCACCGACTGGGCGTCAAGCTGCCAGTAGACAAGTTCCCATGAAATTTGGCAACATCTATTTGAAGGAGGATAACACCGTTCGCGGTGATTTAGAGAGAAAAACCAACCACCCCGATTGCCCCATAGACCTAGAGCAACATCCCCTATGTCGATAGACATCGACAAGACTTCTCTGCAATCTAAAAAGAAACTCATGAAACTCTTGCAAAAACACAAGCATCCATGAAGCGACATGTGGATGAACATCACCAAACCAAGGAGTTCAAGACCGGTGACAAGGTTTTTTTGAGTTTTGCAACTTTCAAACTTCGTGCATCAAACAGACTGAAGCTCAAACCCCGGTGGTTTGAGCCTTTTGACATCTTGGAGATGTGCACTCCCGTTGTCGCAAAACTCTGACTACCCGAAAACATGCAGATCCACCTGGTCTTCCACATCAGCAAACTCTAACACTACATCGATCCAGCAACAGATTTTCTTGGACGCGTGGCACCTGCTTCGCCGCTCATGACCGAATAGGGTGACCATGAGTACAATGTTGAGGATATCATCGATCACCGAGAACCAGGAGGCGAAGATCAGAATCTAACCAAGTGGAAGAACGATGATGTGGCACACAAATGGGTTCAATAAAACCAACACTTGAACGTCAATCCTCTCATTGATGGCTACAGAGCTCACTCGCAACCTCGCAATAGTAACACGCCGGGACGTAGCGGCTACAAGGGGGGGGATTCTTTGATGATAGCGTACACGATGCCCAAACCTAGAAGCAACCTGTTTTTTGCTTCACCACTCCCGACCTACATCGTGACTTAGTCGCGCCAACTATTTTAGCACACTGAGGGCATTCGTCTAGAATATCCAGAAAGACCACGCGCTGACTGACAGCTTCCGGGTCACTTCCCACACTCGCTGAAACCTACTCATGGCGTTTCTCAAGGATTTTAGGCGGTAGACAAGGTTCCGACGCACGACTTTAACAACCCTTGTGAACCACAAATTCGGTCTCCAAGCCCCCCATTGAACCGACGGGGCCCTTCTCGGGCGATCAAACCAGGCTTCGGCATAACGTCACGCGAACGGCCGAAACTCGACTGGCTTGACCGAGCCTCTTTTCTCTCGCACTCGAACATAGAATATATGTCGCCAAGTTTTCGACAAAAAGTACATTTTCGCTTCTCAGTGTTCTCGAATACACTTGTTCTTGCGAAAAATAACATGTCCCAATTTTAACTATGAACCACCTCACTTCCGCCTAGCATAACATCTTTTCACAATAAAGCATGTGTTGGACATACTTTAGTTCATGATAAAATTTAGGATCTAATGGTTTCTAAAAATTAAAACTTCATGTTATTTCTCATTCGTAATCGAAGATTTGGATTATAACTTAAAATTAAATTTTATGTTCTTTTCATGTTTTGTTCCTAAATAAATCTTTTGTGCATTTGCTAATATCTTGAGAATTATATTAGGGGAGTTTTTAATGGAAAATATAATCTAGAACATTCATCACAAAACATTGTACGAAATTCCATATATTCATAGAATCTTAAGCTCTCACCAAACAATGGATACCTCTACATTGTTCAAGCACACATTACAACTAATAAAAGATATTTAATGTGCTTACACATTCGAAAGAAAAAATTGTTTGAAAAACAATTCTATAAACTGTTTCATTGAGCACAAATTGTACTCGATGACTTCAATTTTATGATTTATCCAAAATTCATACGTGTAATGTTTACCTGTCATACCCATAATCACAAAGATATTATCCGTGAGAAAATATTTAAGATTATTTCTTCCTTTAAACTTTGTTTAAATGAAAAAATCAACCTTTTTCTCTAGTGGGATACACATTTTGCATAGAAACGGTAGAGTTTAAATGATGTAAGATGCCATGTTTCATGAATTTGCTCATTGTTCATGTTTTTTCTCTTCCTCAAAGCACACTTGTTTATTCATCATGTAGGTTCTTGTCCTAATAAATACGTCAAGCTGTATTGGAAGGTTTTAAAAATGTTTATCAGAAGAGTTTTTTGGTTACTGGGAAGTTTTTGTTGAAGTTATGAAGTTAACTGAAGTATCATTATGTTGACCGGATTAAATGAAGATTACCTATGTTTAACACTCGATTTTCACAGTTATGAACAATGTACAGAATGACCCAATTTCTTTGTTTTTATGAAGAAAACAATTGAATGAACTAGACCTAAATTGGGCTTACATTTGTCCAGAAAATGTTTTCGTAGTATACCATAGAGCTCTGATTGTCCCGAGAACATTTTATTACCAAAAACAATCTAGTGCATGGCTTTGATAATAAATCCAAGATTTCTACATCATCGATGAAAAAGGGATTAACTAGTGCTCAGAGATAAGGGCTACCGATTGCAAATGCGCTTTGTGACCAGACACTCGGGACAAATCATTAAGTCGAATCACCTAAGGCAATAAATATAAAACCCGTAGCTAATGAAGCAATTCACTCAAAAAAATTCTCCCGGGTTGGCTTTTGTTCTGCCTCAAGGGCATTGGGCGGTGTTACATGGAGCACAACGTGTGAGGCTCACAAGGATGAGGTCCAAGACAGAAAACGATTTGAGGTTTTGCGAAAATGGATGCTTTGTATTAAGCAGTAAGCGTACTTTGATGATAAATGTCAAGTGTGTTGAGCCCATGCATACAATGCCAAGAATGAGAATGAAGCATAGGTCGGGTCATCGGTGTTCGTGCCGAGCGATGCGTGCAAGGTCGCGCTGTGAGTGGCGGATTTGAGAAGCTTTACCGAGAATTTGGGGGAATTCAAGATTATCTTGAGGCTTCTTTATAAAGCTTGAGTACTGTCAAGAAATTAACAAAAAAATCGAAACATTGATATGGTCTGTGACACTATTGTCGGCCATTCTGGAAAGTGGTCAAGGTTTTCACAAACTTCTTGAACGGGACACTGGAGGTCGAGGTAGTTGGCAAAACCCTCCACGGCCAAACTACAAAAAACACTTGAGATCCTTAAACGTTAAGCCATGAATGTGTGAACATAAATGCCCACTTGTGAATTTGAGGGGATTTTGTTCGACACGGACGTAACACTTCCCCACTTTTAGAGGTATTGTCAATTGTATGCATTTTATACACTACAACATCGTTGTATAAGTGCTTACATAGAAAAGAAGCTTCCTAGTCAATTAGGACAATTTTAACGTAGTCCTTTACAAAGATACCACTGTAGGTCTGCTAAGACTTTTACAACAACTAGTTTGAATACATGTTTTTAGAAACTCTTGTTATTGAAAAAAACTCTTTGGTGCATATAGGGTATCTCCTCTTCAACGTACAAGGAGAGTGTACGAGGGTGTGTATATGGCAAAAACCTCAAAACGTGCACTAGTGTGCGTCTTGCGACTTCTTTGAAAGTAGTTCACATGACTACACTAATGTCTAAATCTCATATCACCGCACACACACCGTGTCATACCCTTTTCTCATACAGTTTTCTGTTTTTGGGGGATGGGGGGTGGGCACACTTGATTGACAACATTGCCCGATCCCTCTCCCTCCGCCAAAAGTGTACAAGGTGAGTGTATGAGGGGATGTATGTGGTGGAAGTCGCCAAACATACATAAGTGTACATAGTGCAACGTCCTAGAAAATCTCCCGAGACATTACACTCGCAACTTTTTAATACCCCCCATATACAGTGTTTCATGCACTTGCCTCATACACTTTCTCATCTTATGAAGGGGATGAGAGACGGGTTCGCTGGCATCCCTCTGTCCCCCCTCTCCCCCATCCTTGCCCCTTTAGTGTACAAGGTGAGTACATGAAGAGGTGTATGTGGTAGCAGTTGCAAGATGTACACCAGTGTGCACCTTGTGAATTCCACAAAAACATCTAACGAGAGGACACTACTACATGTTTCAATACCCTATCCTTGTACACCGTCTCATACACTCACTTTGTACATTTTGTTATTTGATTAGAGGTTGGGGAGACAGTTCCCTTGACTTCGCTCTGACTATCCCTCTTGCCCACGCCGTCGAGTGTATGATGCAAGTATATGAGGGGACGTATGTGGTAGAAGTCGTAGAATGTACACTAGTGTCCATCTCGTTACCTCCCCAAATACGGGGAATGAGATTTGAAGGCTGCTTTTATACATATTTGAGTATCTGGTTTGCAAGTGGTCTAAGTGGGGTATCCGCAAAATCTCACATGGAGTAAAAGGGAACCTGTTAGGCCCTGATACCGCGTGGCACAACAAGAGCCCGCGCAAGAAAAAAAATGAAACCTAGAACCCCGGCTGTGGTTTGGGGATGGGTTTGGTCGAGGTTTGAGTGTTCTTATACATGGTTTGGGAGTAGGTTGAGTGGGTGGTTAAGAAACCACCAAACAACACAAGGGAACTTAATGAGTCCTAGTATCATGCTGCCTAGCAAGAGTTTCGACAAGTAAAAAAGGAAAATCCACACTCCGGGGTTAATTTAGGGGAGGAGGTTTTGCTCATTGAAGACCCTCGAGGTGTAGAGAACTCGATTTACCAGAGACAAAGATAAGAGGAAAAGAATAGGTAAGCTTTATCTTTAAAAGATAACAAGGCATGTACTTAGGACCACGAACAGGTTACATGTTATTTCAGAATGTGTTTTGATCATATTCGATAAGATATGGAAATCATTGTTGGTGCCAAGAAGTTAACAATTATCATTCATGAAACTTCCATGAATGTTTGTATAATGCCGACTTAGCATGTACACTTAAAGATGAGTGTACATCCAGGGAGTCATTTGTCACAAATGCGCTTTTAGCCGTGGCGTCCCAACGCGCTGCCAGGCATGGGCCGGTGATGGTATGTGTAGCCGTTGATAAGATGATCAATGTCCCAGGGGTTACCATAGGGCTCCGTACTGTTTTGCGCAAAGACGTAGACGTGCCACTTTGGACATGATTGCACTCTCAATTGTATTGCATGCTAGGTGCCTTTGTAGCCCTCGTCAAATTTTTTGATGTCTAGAGCCCTTGTATTAGGCAATCGTAGCCGTTCGGGCGGGCCATCGTTCGGCACTAGTTTTTTGGCAGGGGCAATATCTTTGCCTTATTCTCCTACCCTAAGCCATTTCCTGACTCCTTTCCTCCTTTTTTTCCTTTTCTACTACTTTCCCCCTTTACCATCTGCATTGGTAGTTTCTTGCGATGTGCCCGATCTTTCTACAGTTGAAACAAATTCATTGATCTTAGTTTTTCTCAATGACATCGACTTCCATCGGAGTCAAGTTCTCCAAATTCTACAACCGATGCCCACAGCTTTGCTATAGTTGACATTTTGGGTGTCAATCATAGGATTCGATAAAGTTTGTGTTGAAATCTGCGAAGTTGATGCATTCAGTGGCTGCGATGATTTACAGCCAGTTGTTGGTGATGTCGTTGATCATTAGTGCACCGCAAATATCACATTTTAGGCCATTGTTGTAGTGAAAACAGAGTTCATCTTTTATGAGGCTGCTACTTGTTATGATTTTGCAAAAACTCCTGGTGTACTGTGCCACGTTGGACACGTCCTTGAGTCGTTGTAGCCGGTAGTGAACCTCTTTTTTCTCATTCAGCTTGCCGAAGCAAGCGACTAGTGCCTGGGTGAAATTGTGCCAATTGGTTGGGGGAGATATAAATAATTTCCATGTTTGGTGAACCCCCTCTAGAGATCATATGCCCGATGCCAATGATGTAGTAGTCGTTGGATTAGCGCCTTTGGTTGGTTGCTGTTATTGGAAGGCCATTAGATCGGCCCACCATCTTAAATCCGTGCCTCATAAAAGCAAAGCTGCGAGGTTTAGTTTTTGTTTGTCGGATTGAACCCGAGTATTAGTGAAGTAAACCTCCAAACTTATCAAGAAAATCTTGACCGTCGGTTTCTTGGAATTGGCTTGATGGAATGGTAGAGGAAGCCTCGGATGAGTTGAGGACCCGTCGATGTGAAGTCGATTGGGGAGTACCGCTTCTTGTGCTTTTGAGTCACGGATTTTGGC